>PVIJ01014186.1:21553-42064 GCA_004024925.1 Scalopus aquaticus | reverse complement strand
GAAAGAAAGGAGAGGAGGAAGGAGGAGAGGAGAGAGGGGTGGGTGAGAGACAGAGAGAGAGAGAGAGAGAGGGAGAGAGGGAGAGGGGGAGAGGGGGAGAGGAGGAGAGGGAGAGAGAGAGGGAGAGAGGGAGGGAGGGAGGGAGGGAGGGAGAGAGGGAGAGAGGGAGAGAAGGAGAGAGGGAGAGAGGGAGAGAGAGAGAGAAGGAGGGAGGGAGGGGGAGAGAGAGAGAGAGATCAAGAAAGAATTATTGAGATAAATACAGAAATACCGTATCTAAGATAAAATATGCTCCACACCACATTTTAGTTACTTAAAAAAGAAGGGAATGTGTCATTAAAAAAATTACCACGAATTTTTTCAAACATATAAAAAGTACAGAGTACATTATGTGACTCATGAGCATGAATTCCTAAGGTCCCAATTTAACATTTAGTCCTATTGAATTTCTTTTTTAATTTTAAAGAATACAATATGACAAATACCAGTTGAAGCCCCCTTAGGCGCTTTCCTCACCTTCCTACCCCATCTGAGGGGCTGTGCATCTTTCCAGTCATCATCAGTCCTTTCAAAGCAGTAAGAGACATGGAAAGCCTGTTGGAAATGAGCTGCTGCCATTGAAAGCAATGTCTGCACCTTCATTGGCACAGTCATCGTCAGTCCTGGTAAAACATGTCCTCTCTCACCACAAATTGCAAGATCATTTCCAGATCCTAGGTTGTTGGTCCTGGAACGACTCCAGTAAGGACCTTAACAACTATAGTTGAGGGCCTCCCTGGTGGTGCAAGGGGTTAAGTCAGAGCCTATGAAGCTATTGGCAGCCACTGCAAAACAAGTTCTATGCCCCCCACCCAGCTTCCCACATGGCACAGCAGGCCTCTCCAGCCTCACCCACTGCTCCCCTCAGCAGTGTACTTTAGTCGATCCTCCTGTTCTGCTCCCTACTCTGTCTCTGGTGAATCCTCTCACCATCCCCACACCTCTGCCCTATACCCCAGCTCTTGTATGCATAAATAAATAAATCTTAAAAAAAAAAAACCAAAAACTACAGTTGAGAAAGGGAGACCTGGGAGGCCAGGCCTCTGTAAACTGATGGTGGGCGTACTCAGGTGAGGAAGCTGGAAGGTGCTCCCCAGCCCCTCAGCAACCCTGACACCATCCTGGCACAGAAGCAGTGTAAACACTCACACATGGCTGCTTCTGTTAGTGAGTGAGCAGTCAGGTCCTGCCCACAGCGCTCATAGGGTTAGTGCTGGAACTTCATGTTAATCAGTGAAACTCTATCAGCATTTAGAATCAATTGATTATTAACCTGATATAACGAATGAAATATTTCACAGGATTTCCTACTGTAAAGAACTCTGCTTGGGTCTTTAAAACAGTTCAGCTACAGTAGGTTTTCTTTCATTAATACATGGGTGAAAGTGTTAGCTAGGATAATCAAGCTCACTCTCTCTCACACACACAAACACACACACACAAAACTTAAAAAAAGAAAGTATTAGATCCCACAATCAAGCAATGTTTAGTATAGTTCAATAGAAGAGTCCAAAAGCTTCTTGTCTTCGAGGGTTCATCTTACTCATTTGTTGAACACTGACTGTGTGCCAGGAAATGAAGAATGGCTAAATCACAGCCCGGGAAGGGCAGGGGAGAGTGAGCATATACCTCCTTTTGCCTGGTAGGGCATTTAAAGGCTTACTTCTAAGGCTGAGCTGAGGGGCATAACTAGTGGCTGTGGGAGGGAGATTTAAAAACTCTGAGTTGGGCGTCCCTGGTGGCTCAAAGAGTTAAGTCTCAGCTATTGCCAGTGACTGCAGCACAAGTTCGATTCCCGGCCAGGGAGCTTCCCACATGGCACAGCAGACCTCTTCTGCCTCGCCCACTGCTCCCCTCAGCAGTGAACTATAGTAGATCTGCCTATTCTGCTCCCTACTCTGTCTCTGGTGAATCATCTCACACACACCCCCCCACACTTCTGGCCTACACCACAGTTCTTGTGTGCATAAATAAACAAATCTTTAGGAAAAAAAAAGTAAGACAAACTCCCAGATTCTCCAGGTTACAGTTATATACACCACCAACACCACGATCAGCACCTGGAGCATTTCTATCGCCCTCAACAATTCTCTGTGTTCCCTTATAGCCAGTCCCCTCCTTCCATTCACCCACAGCCTTGACATCAGTGATCTGCTCTCTGTCAATTTTGCCTTTTCCAGAATGTCATGGAAATGGAATCATACAGCCTTTGGAGACCAATTTCTTTCATTTAGTAAAATGTACTTGAGTTTCATTCTTCTTCTGTTGCCCTGTACATGTCTGTTCCTTTTCCTTGCTGGGCACACCCCGTTGTTACCATGTATCTGCATGTACCCTGGTTGTTTATCTGTTCACTATTTGAAGGCCAATCTGGTAGCGCCCAGTTTGGGGGGATTATGAATAGAGGCACATCAGCATTGTGGACAGCTTTTTGCATGGATGTAAATTTTCATTTCTCTTGGCTAAACATCTTAGCGTGGGATTATGTAGCACATACTTCCAAGGGGGATCCCAGATTCTCTCGGGCTAGGTAGTGGGGACCCTGGAGATGTTAACAGCTCTTGCTATGTGGACAAGGGCATAGAGAAATGATTTCACTTTTTTGATTCACACCCTTCCAAAAAACTCAGAAATAAATTTTTATGTTCTAATTTTCACATTTTTAATTTAGCAAAAGTGATAATTTTATGGCGATAGCAGTTAAAGTTTTAAACATAAAATATGATTTTTGATCTGGGATGAGTGCTAAAAACTAAGTGCTACTTTTTAGAAAAATGAACCTGTTTGTGATCTTAATTCTCTTACCTCCCCCCCAAAACTCAGCTTTCCCCTTCCAGGTTATGCACATTTCTGGATGTTTCTCTGTCACTTTGAAAGCCATTCAGGTGCTCAAACAGAAGGAGGTGTAGTTGAGCCTTTCTTTCCCCTTCTCTTTAGAATTCTGCTCTGTCCTCTCAGGTTTATTTTAATTCTGATCCCATTCTCCCCACTTCTCCAGCCCCCTCCCTGCTCTCACTCATCATTTGCTATGAAAGGGAAGCTCAATTCTCACATGGAAGCCTCCTTGCTATATTTGGTTAAAATCTCTATATGGAGTAGAGGGCACTTAGACATCAGCAAACCACGTCACCCCACTTTGTCCCAATGTGTGTTGGTAAGAAGCGTGTGAAACATCCCACTTGTAATGAAATGGTTCATCCCATTTTTACATGGTGAGTCAGAGGTCCTCCCACAACATGGGTTCTAAGGAAGCAAAGGAATGAAATAGGACTTGGTGAAAAAAAACCACCTGCCATGCCTCCCCTTGGAGGCGGAGCCATCATTTTCTCCTCCTTGGTTGGGCTGGCTGTATGGAGGACCTCTCAGTGAGTATTTCAATGCCCACAACAGAAAGGTTCACCTTCAATACACACATCATCAAGACTAGAGGAAACCCTGACCACCAGATGCTGCAGGGCTGTTTTCAGAAACTGATACTTTCTGAGGTTTCTCGTCACCTTAGCGTGGGTTCTCTGGAAAGCAGATCCTGAGAGTGAAATAGGGGAGGATAGGGGCAGATGAAAGGAGGAGTGACTTAACTGCCTGCCACCTAGGCACTTTTTTTTTTAAAGATTTATTTATTTATGCATACAAGCTGGGGTGTAGGCCAGCGGTGTGGGGTGGTGATCTGATTCACCAGGGACAGAGTGGTGAGCAGAACAGGCAGATTGATTGAAATATACTGCTGAGGGGAGCAGCGGGTAAGGCAGGAGAGGTCTACTGCCCCATGCGGCAATCTCCCTGTCCAGGTATGGAACTCATGCCGTGATGGCTGCCAGCAGCTCCACAGCGCTGTACTTAACCCACTGGGCTACCAGGGAGGCCCCCCAGCAGGTACTTTTGAGAAGCTTTGGGCTTCAGGAATATTCTGGGGGTGGGTGAAGAAATGGGGAAGCCTTTATCCTTTTGCTCTCAGTCTCTAGTGGGCAAGAATTGCCCCAAGGGCTTCAATACCCCTCCAAGGGTCTGCTCTGTGACAGAGTGTGGGGAAAGTCAGAGGCATGGGCCCTGCATAGGCCTGTTGGCTACGCAATGTCTCTTCAACAACTGCTGGTGTGTTAGGCTTTAGACGCTCTTGCAGGGTGCATATGAAAGCTATTGAGTCTTGACCCAGCCTTTGTTTTCCTAGAGCTGTGAAACTCTAGTTGCCCCATGTGAGCTGGCAAGAAAGATAGTTGTGGAACTCCTATTTAGGAGAGAGAAGCCATCTGGCTCAGAATTGAGAGAGGGGTGCAGATTTGGAAGCTGTATTTGCATAGCAGACACTGGTTTGACTCGGCAGGTTTATTGGGGGGGTTCAATTCTAGTGGGAGACTCTTATCTCTGGAAACAGGGGTAAGGGGTGAGGAGCTCTTGAGCAAGTTCTACCCATAAGCCCAGGGTCAGCAAGGCTTTCCACGCCTGACGTCTTTACAAAGCAGGACAGAGTGTTTGGGCTCTTTCCCTCTCTCCTCCAGTATGCCAATCTGGCCTGCCTACTCCCTGAGTGGGGAGAAGGTGAAGGCAAGCAAAGGAAAAAACCTCTCCCAGTGCAGGAGTTCTAAATGACGTCTTGGGTGCCAAGTCCTCGGGGAAATATCTCCAACCCCCAGAGTTTGTGACTCCAGGTCCTGGTTGTGTGACTCAAGCAGAGCAGTGAGAGCTGGTGGTTATGTCCTCGGGTGCCAAGTTCTCAGGGTAGTGCGTCATCTCAATCAACCCTTATCCTTGCTGGAAAGGTGACTACTTCAGTGTGTGATTTGTATGTGCTCCTTTATGCATGTCTTGGTTTGAAAAGCAGTTGTGAATTACCATGTGTCTATAATCCTCAGTGATTTTCCCTTAAAAATCCTGGGTTTTGTTCTTGGTAAACATCCCTTTTTTCTTCCCCAAACAGCTTTGCCTCCAGGAGGGGAGCAGGTCGGGATGCTGAAAAGAATCCTCAGGAATTCCCTGGTTTTGTGGCTTTGCTCAGGTCTTTCCCCTTTCATTCTTCTTCCATGTTCTTGCTTCCAGCCCTAGAGTACCCCCACCTTTCAAGGCCCATTTCCACCACGTTGTCTGTCCACACCAGTTCCCAGAGGTCACCTTCTCCTTTAAAAATGTATCACTTTCTGCTCAACTCACTTGGCTGAGCTGCCCTTCTGCCTGATGAAACTCTGGTTTTGCAATATACATTTTCAGATACTTCTGGTTTTTCTTTATCCTCCTGCCTCTTTCCCCCATTAGATGGTAAACTTGAGTCCGCTTTAAATATTTTTGTAACTGCTATAGAGTCTGGTCCAGTGTTATATATACAGTACAGATCAATGAATGCTTCCTGAATCAACAAAAGAATAGAAAAAAAGGCTCATAAGAATTTGGCGGAGATTGATATTAATGCTGGGATTGCCCGCCTGTCACGGCCAAAGCAGTGGAGGAGAGAGGAACTGAATCTATAAGGACGTTTTTTATGGCCAGAACACCAGAGCGCTGAGAGAATGGCAGGTATGGTGCACCTCTAAAACCATTCTGACATCTCACCTCAAGCTGGCCTCTTCTAGTGAAATAAAAAAGATAGTTAATCATAAGCGAACAGTCCATCACAGCAGCCTGTCCCTGTTGGCATCGCTGCTCTTTGTCCTGTTTAGCCCCCAGAGTTTGTTGTTGCCTCCTTGGTCATCTTGATCATGTACATCCTGGTGTCAATGTCCGGCACTTCCTCAGGCATCACCGGGGCAGGAATCCAGTACAAAATATAAGTTTTAGTTCAAAGAAAACAGATCATTAATTATATGGTGTTTGTGTGCAGCCCATGCAGGTGTGTACATGCAGGTTCCTATACTAGGTCTGGTGCTCCTTCTGGTCTCTCTAACCCCCACCAGACAAACACTAATAATGGCATCTTAACCAGGTCTTAGATGTATTTTTCCTTTTCCTGCAGCCAAATAATGAGCATTTTGCATCAGTATTTGCCAAGCATACTTGCTAGCATCTTCCTTCCTTCCACATTTACTGAATACCACTCCTGGTGTACAATCATTAATAGAGTAGACTTCCGGAACAGATTGCCTTGGTCTAATCCTGGTTCTGCTTCTTACAGGCTGTGTGACCTTGAGCAAGTGACTTAATTCCCTGAGCTGCATTTTCTTCATTTGCACAATGGGAATAATGACAGCAGTGCTCTCTCAGGTTGTACATGTGAGATGAGATCACGCACATGAAGTGTTTGACAGGGATCCAATGGTAAGTGCTCAGAGAAATAGGATTCGGTGCCTAGACCCAATAAGGAAATGCACACTAACACAACTGTGTGTCTTAGGTTGGATGCCCAGAAGCCAACCAATGAGTGTGTCATTTATTTGGGAAGTGGTCTCAGGAAGCCTGGGGAAGGGAGTAGGGAAGTGAGATAACATAGGACACTTTAATGAGCAGGGTCCACTGTTGCAATCTAGACTCAGTTCTGCTGGGACCACTGAGAGGTGGCAGAAAGCAACCCCAGTGATTCCCCAAAGACAAGAAAGTTGGGGAGTTATTCACTATCTCCTGTTACTCATACTTAGGGGTCACTCCCAATGGTTTACCTTTCTGTGCTTAGCTCCCGTCTCGCCAAGGCAGTCAGAGAAAGCTCTTAGGCCAGAAGTAAAAGGGGCTTGCAGAAGTCTCAAGTCAAAGTGAGGGTCTGTTGCACAATGAATGTGCTGGGGACCAAGGCGGGACGTCATCCATGAAAGCGCTGGGTATGAGTTACTTCTGTCATTTGGAATCACTGGTGGAGAAAGAGAATACGCCTCCTGAAGTCGTTCAAGGTTTAAGCGTGGGGCAAATGTCTGAAGAGATCCTGCTGGGCTCTACAAAGAATGCCTTGTGATATGGTTGATTCTCAACTCTCAAGGTCAGCCAGGCCCTTGCTGCACTGAAGGGGCAGCTCTGGAGATGCAGAGGTTGCTGCGGGAGCTCCTCGTGAGCTAGGCCCAGCCCTGAGTGACTCACCAGGAGTTGGAGACTCTGTGGTGTTAGCAGTGCACAGTTAGGGCAGGAAAGGGCAACCTCACCTATTCAAAAAGGATAGCACTGCTTCCAGCACCTTCTTCTGCTTTTGAAACCTGATATAGCAGAGGAAAAGGGAAAAAAACTTGCCAAAAAGCATAGCAAATTAGGGGAAAAGGTGTTGCAGCTTTGCCTGTGTATGTTCTTCATTAAGGTCTGTCTTTTCCTTGCCAGCTCTGTCTCTAGGACTACTGGTCAAAAGGGAATGGAGTGGTGAGTAAGGCTGGAGAAAATTCCAGAGGTGTTTCTTAATCTACTTTTTGTGGATGTAGCATGTAGCATGTAGCATGTAGCAAGTCTGGCTTGCAGGCATTGTGCGACTAGGGGTGACTGCAGGTGCTTGCAGGGCATCCCCTGCAAGGGGGATAACAGTTCCTCACATCCTTACACACCCTCATGGCGTATGCCTCCTAGTCCATTTATTTTTTCTCTCCCATCATTCCTTATATCCTCTTGACTTTCTCCCTCCTCCCCCTTAACCTGAGAAACTCACTTCTTTTATTAACATCTGCTAGTTAATAAAAGCATTAACTAAAAATAAATAAAAGCATCTGCTAGTTTTATAAGCATTCTGCTTTGTCAAGTTGTCTGCTTTATAAATGTCCAATATTTGTCTCCATCATTCTGACCTGCTTTACTAACATAATTCCCTTGAACTCCTTCCATTTTGCTGTAAATGGCAGCATTCTGTCTTTCCTTATGGCTTAATAGTGTGCCATAGCATAGACATACATCTTGTTTCAGTCTATCAACAGGCTTTTAGGTTGCTCCCATGTCCTAGCTATTATAAATATTCTGCAGTAAACACTGTAGATCATATAGAGGTGATGGTTTCATGTTTTTTTGATAGCCATCCAAGAGCAGGATTGCTGGGTTATATGATATTTGCATTTTTAGTTTTTCAAGGTAAATCCAGATTGCTCTCTATAATTGACTGTACCAGTCTATATTCCCACTGACAGTGTAATAGGACCCCTCTTTCTCTGCATCCTCTCCAGCCCTTGTTGTTGAGGGTCTTTTTAATATGTGTCATTCTCATGGTTGTGAGGTGGCATCTCATTGTGGTTTTAACCTGCATCTCTCTTATTGGAAGTGATGACGAGCATTTCCCATGTATCTGTTGGCCTTCTGGATATTTTTTCCGATGAATTATCTGTTCACATCTACTGTCCATTTATTAATTGGGTTGTTTGTTATTCTATTTTTGAATTGTCTAAGTTTGAAATATATCTTGTATATTAACCTCACCTGGTCCTTTAAAGCTGTAATAACAATTTTGTGCTTGCAATTTTGGTTTTTTATATTTGTTGTTGCTTCTATCAGAGTTGTACTAGATTGAGTTGTGTCCCCCCAGAATTTATGTCCACCCAGAAATTCAGAAAGTGACCAGACTTGAAAATAGGGTCTTTTCAGGTATAATTAGAATGAACCCTAATACGATATGACCGGTCTCCAATAATAATGAAATGTGGACACAGAGAAACAGATACACAGGGGAGAAGACTATGGGAAGGCAGAGGCAGAGCTTAGAGAGGGGCTGCAGTGAGTCAGGGAACACAGGTAGCCTTGCTGACTACCAGTAGAAGCTAGGAGAAGCAAGAAAGGAATCTCTTTAGGGGCCTTCAGAGGGCGCAGGGCCCTGCCCAAACCTTGAGTTTTGATTGGTAGCCTCTACAGCTGTGAGACAATACATTTCAGTTGCTTTAAGATACACACCTTGTTATGTTAACAAGTTAGCACCTTGTTATGACAGCCCCAGGAAACTAATAATGAGTACAAGCCACTGAGGACAAGGGGAATATTTTACTCATCTCATGTATGCCAGTTCAAAAGATGTTGGTAGGCTCAAGATGTTAAAGGGAGCTTCTTGAAACATACATGGGCCTTTGTAGCCTGGCTGCTGTCATGGCTGCAGAAATTAGGGAATCAGATACTGACAGTAGGGTTCAGGGGTTTGGAACACTGGACAATGGCCTCTTGGGAGAACTGGACATTACTAGGGAAGGGAAAAACTGATGAGGGAGTTGAGAGTGAGCCAAGACTTTCTCCTTCTGCCTCCTGATTTTAAGTAGAGTTGGCTTCAGGCCTCTCATGTCTAGTTATGTGAGTTTGAAAAGACTTAGACACTCTTTAGGGGTTGGGGAAAATCCTCCAGAATCCAGGGTTCTTACCCTGGGTTCCAACAGCCCAGCTCTGGAGCAATGGGTATTCCCAGGGGTGGGGCAAGGAGGTGTGGTTTGGGGTTGAATTCAACAGAGCAAATAGCCCATTGTATTTTTTCACTCTTCTGTGAAAGAGGATCAGAAGTTCACTGCATGGCCCGAGGAAGTTCCTGGCAGCTCTGTTTATGATAACAAGATTTGGGAAGTGATCCAAATGTCTGACAATACATGATTGGTTAGATAAGTATCATTTAGCCAGACATTGGAATTATATTCGGCCATTAAAAATGATATCATGGATGATTGTTTATTGACCTGATAAAAGGATATCCCATATGAAAAACATGCACCATCTGTAATGTTTTACATATTAACCAGCATAAGAAATGATCTATAAGGAAATAAAACCTGGTGTGGTTATGGATGATTTTCCTTTCTACAATGGGCACATGTTTGTAATATAAAACTGTAACAAGGAGGTTCACAGGGAAACTGGAGGATCCAGGTTCCCTGCCCCACCCAAGGAAGGTTGGAGTTGAGCGGGGAGGAGAAGCTAGGGAGAGGAGACTGGAGGAAGTAAGTAAGAAGGATGGAGAGCCAGAAGGAGAGCTGGAGGAGGCACATGGAGCAGAGAGACATATGAAGAAGCTGCACTTGCTTTTTGGTCCTGGACTGGTTGAAACAGATGTGGGTGAGAGACCCGTGGGGAGGTTAACAACGGCAGCTTTTATCTTGATTTTGACTTTGTTCTTTCTGGCCCAGATGTGCTGGGACCCTCTTGCCCCTTTTCCATGGGGACCACCCTATTACAAAACTAAAGTTTTTATTTTTTTTTAAATAAGTATTTTAAAAAGGTTTATTTATTTATGCATAGAAGAAGGGGTATCAGCCAGAGGTTGGGGGGAGGGGTGAGAGGATTCACCAGAAACAGAGTGGGACACAGAACAGGCAGGTCTACTGAAATACACTGCTGAGGGGAGCAGCAGGCGAGGCAGGAGAGGTCTGCTGTGCTCTGTGGGAAGCCCCCCGGCCAGGTAGAACTGAGGCCTTAGCGGTGATAGTGTGTTAGCGCTGAGACTTAACTCCTATGCCACCAGGGAGGCCCCCTAAACTAAAATTCTTAGCATTAAACTTTGTTCCTGAGATAGTCTCTAGGTTGAGCCCTGAACTTCCTACCTCTTTCTCCCCTATCAGAACTTAGTTTGCACATGTTTGGGCTTTCCCAGTGAGCCCACAGAGAGCGGAGCACAGACAGCAGCACATAGGAGACGGCATTCCTGGGTGGATGGCAGCTTCTAGCAGCCCCTTGGGAGTAGCCTCCCTGGTGGGGCAGGCGGCTGAGGTCACCTGGTCCTTCCCCACTGTGCAGGATGGCAGAGACTCCCCTGACCTTGACTACCAGGTCTATCTGGAGTCCAGAATAAGTTCCATTATGCAGAGCTCAGTAAGCAATGCAGCATAGTTTACAACCGAATTCCCATTTTGAACAACTGTATATTTTTAACTGTTGCTGCTATTATAAGTAGATGGTGTTATAATCATGTGTATATACATAGCTTTTGTTGATAACCTTTAAAAACATCCAACATAAAAAAAAATGGAAGAAAATACGCTAAACTTTTAACATGTTGGGAAGTGAGGTTGGGCTTGGAAGGTTAGGGGAGGAAAATTTATGCTTAAAAAATTAAGCTTCTCATTTTTTTTTAAGATTTTTATTTATTTATGCATACAAGCTGGGGTATAGGCCAGAGGTGTGTGTGTTAGGGGGTGGGTGAGAGGACTCATCAGAGACGGAGTGGGGAGCAGAACAGGCAGATTGACTGAAATACACTGCAGAGGGGAGCAGCGGGAGAGACAGGAGAGGTCTGCTGCACCATGTGGGTTAGCTCCGTGGCTGGGTATCAAACTCATGCCGCAGTGGTGGTAACGCTGAGACTTAACACGTAGGCCACCAGGGAGGCCTCCCATGTGTAGGTTTACATAGACATAAATTTCCAGCTCATTTAGGTAAATACCAAGAGACACAATTGCTAGATGGTTTGGTAAGAGTATAGTTTTATAAGAAAATGCTAAATTTGGGCCATCCTGGTGGTGCAATGGGTTAAGTCTCAGCCAATGAAGCTATCCGCAGCCCCTGCGGCACAAGTTCCATACCCAGCCAGGGAGCTTTCCACATGGCACAGCAGACCTCTCCTGTCTCTTCCTCTGCTCCCCTCAGCAGTGTATTTCAATAGATCTGCCTGTTCTGCTGCCTGCTCTGTCTCTGGTGAATCCTCTCACCATCCCACATCTCTGACCTGCACCCCAGCTTGTATGCATAAGTAAATAAGTCTTTAAAAAAAAAGAAAATGCTAAATTTTTGTCTTTAGAAGTGGCTGTTCCATTTTGTATTCCCACCAGTAATGAATGTGAGTTCCTGTGGCTCTATATCCCATTGTAAAAGGTGTGCAGTGGCATCTTGTTATTTTAATTTTCAATTCCCTAATGGCGATGATGTTGAGCATCTATTCATTTGCTTCTTTCCATCTGTATATCTTCGTCAGTGAGGTTTCTATTCAGGTATTTTACCCATTTTAAAATCAGTTTGTTCGTTTTCTTATTGTTGAGTTGTAAGAGTTCTTTTGTTACATAGGTATGTTATATACGTTGAATAACAGTCCTTTGTCCTTTATTAGGTGTCTTTTACAAACATTTCCCCCATCTGTGGTTTTTCTTCTCATCTTCTCAAGAATTTTCACTTTTTAAAGATTTATTATTTTTTAAAGATTTATTTATTTATTTTATTTATACATACAAGCTGGGGTACAGGCCAGAGGCGTGGGGTGGCGAAAGGGCTCACCAGAGACAGAGCGGGTAGCAGAACAGGCAGATCAGAACTACACTGCTGAGGGGAGCAGCGGGCGAGGCAGGAGAGGTCTGCCGCGCCATGTGGGATTCTCCCCGGCCGGGCGTCGAACTCACGTCACCGCTGCCTACAGCTCCACAGCGCAGCGTTTAACCGCCATGCCACCGGGGAGGCCCCACCATGTGGGATTCTCCCCGGTTAAGCGCTGTGCCGTGGAGCTGTCAGCAGCGGCGACACAAGTTCAACACCCAGCTGGGGAGGTTCCCATACGGTGCGCCAGACCTCTCCTGCCTCGCCCACTGCTCCCCTCAGCAGTGAATTTCTGTCCATCTGCCTGTCCTGCTCCCTACTCTGTCTCTGGTGAACCTTCTCACCGGCCCATGCCTCTGGCCTGTACCCCAGTTTTATGCATAAAATAAATAAATCTTAAAAAAAAACATTGCCTTCCAATACATTCAGAAGCATATAAATATAAGCTAGGATTTGTCAGTAATAAAACTGGTTTTAAAAGGTTTCCTAAGCCAAATTAAAGATTGCCCCTAGCAAGAGAGCTCATGTTCTGTCTTGGCTCTGTGAGGCTGAGACCAGTGAGCATGGAGACTATCTCCCACTGGAGGTAACTTTTTAATTGCTTGTGTGTGATTATGACTGTGTCATGCATTTCAGAATTTAATGAGTATATTGTACATTTATATGTCTTTACCTCCTTGCAAAGAAATCCTAATGAACTGGATTCCCTTTGGCTAAAAGAAAATCTGGAGCCAGCTGTCTCATCTAGAAAGAGCAAAGAGAAAGGTTAAAAATGAAAGAGAAAATAATGGAAGTCAGGAAAAGACATTTGGAGAGGATAAACTTCTCTGGCTATAGACGTCTGTGGCCTTTGTAGGAGGAAGCTCCATGTTCATGGTCAAAGGCCTTGAGTCCTGGATGAGCCCTACAGTAAACTAACTATGCAACTTAAACAAGATCCTTAGCTTTTTTGAGCTACAATTTCCTTATTTGGAAAATACAGATGATAATAACGATTTTACAGTATTGTTATGAGAATTAGATGATGCTTCACCTTCAAAGGGCTTATAAATAATGAAGTGTTTATTCTGACATGCTATCCAAACATTCCTTGGGTATTTAGGCAAAATGTATTTGAATGCCTCCATTGGGCATTGAGCATTGGGCACACAAGGAAAAATAATGCTGGAGAACATTTCCAGCAACATGAGAAGTCAGATATGTGAAAGGATTGTCCTACCACTGATACAACTGGAACTTACATGAGGTATAATTTATCTCCTAAAAACGTGGGCTCATCTGTGTTGTTCATTATTACAAGGATGCTTTTCTCATCTGCCAGAGCAGTTTGCAGTTTTGTTGAGGCTAGAGCCAGGGCCTCATTTTCCTCACACAGCAATTTACATAGCGTTGAGCAAATCATATCTATTACCATGCATATAGGGTTCTCTCTAGACTAGACTCTATGTTAAACCATGTATATTTAGATGTCTTATATACTCTTTAAAATAGCCCTAAAAGATAAGTAATGTTATAATTTCAAGTTTATGGTGAAGAAATGGAGGCATAGAGCACTTACCTTTCAGGACATCTGTCAGCTGTCCTGTGGTGGAGTCTTATATACTCTTTAAAATAGCCCTAAAAGATAAGTAATGTTATAATTTCAAGTTTATGGTGAAGAAATGGAGGCATAGAGCACTTACCTTTCAGGACATCTGTCAGCTGTCCTGTGGTGGAGTCAGAATTTAAAATTTGCTTGATGTGATTTCAAAGCCTATGTTCTTAACTACTGTGTTAGAAGCTCTGGAAGTTAGTTGACTGGTTACTAAACTCATCTCAGGGTCTAGATGAGAGAACTTAGTGTTGAGTTGGAGAGGAGGTATTTGGAGAGCCCAGAGATGTAAGGGGGAGCCTTTTGGCTCTTATCATGTCCCCTAGGGAATATCCTATAGTTGAGGACCACTTGCATTTTCCTGGTCCTGCACTGTGAGAACTGAGAATATTTTTCAGCTGTCATTTAGCAGCAGTCATGTATAAACCCCTCTGGCTTCCACACAGAAGGACAGTCAGTCAGGATGAGGACCCTGTGTGCCTGTATAGCAGCAAATAGAATGTGGATCCAGGGATGAGGAAGGTCTGGGGCTGGGCAGCTTCTAGGATGCTGCTTGCACAAGGTCTGTGTGACAGAGAAGACATGAAAGCAGAAGCTGGGAAGGGGATATGCTGGGAGAAATAGAGAGGCATACTGCAGATAGATGGAGCCTTGCATGGAAAGTTCTGGGTCATCATTGCTCTTGCCCATTTAAATGAATGCATCAGTTAGAAACCAAGAAACAGCATTTGGAGAGGGATGGCTAACAGTAGGAGAAATGCTTCTACCCCTGGGCCTGGAGGGGCCAAGGGACATTTGCAGATATTGGGAGCTTTAGCTGCAGGTCAGGTCCCTTGACAGGAGCTGTGGCTTTGGTAGAGGAACAGAGGCACTGCAGCTTGGCAGGAAGTGAACCAGGGGAAATCAACACCTCAAATTCTCTCTTGCACTCTCTGATTTCCTGCCACTTGCATAGGTTTCATCAAACCAGATGCCAAAGAGTAAGCGAGCCAACTCAAGCTATTTATAGGAGTGAGCAATTTGAATACAGAGCAGAGAAAGATAGATCTAGAGGGCAAATGAAGACTACCCAGTGCATTTGTCCACAGAAGAGGCTATCGATAGGGAAGTTATCTAAATAATCGGAAAGAATATGCAGCAGTTGTAAAGATAGATAGATCAATAAGTATTGATGTCAGCGGATCCCTGGGACATATTGAATGGTGAAGCAATTGAAGAAAGATACCTAGAGTAGGATGGCATGTTTATCACACACACACAAACACACACACACACACACACACACACACACACGCACACACACACACACACCTCCCATGCCCCACATCTATTGTTTGTTTATTTTGGTGTTGTGTATATGTATCCGTATATGTAAATAAAGTCTGGAATAATAACAGTGGTTTGCATTGGGGCTGTGGGTGGAAGATCAAGACTGGGTGACAGTCAAAGCAGACTTTAGTTGTGGTAGAAACTGTTGATTACCCAACCACAATCATTCCCCACCCTCCCCTACCTTGTCTATGTTAAACATTCAGAATCTATTCAGCTATCAAAGGGCAGCACTTCCTCAGGGAGGTAGGTCTAAGCCAGATATCCTCACACCATTTCTCTTTTGCTGTGATTTTTCTAGGGAAAGGCAATTTTTTAGGGAAAGAAGTCTATGGTGACTTCTAAAAAGGTTTTGCTTTTTCCTCTGAAAACAAAGAGACACTTTCTCTTTGTTTACTTTTCTTTACTGCACTGGAGTGATGTTATTTGAATTGTAGTGCTTAGCCCATGGCAGCCATCTTAGGAGCACGATGGAGAGGCCAGAACTGTGGAGACATCAACCCAGTCTCGTGACTTCTTGTTCTAAAGCAGAAACCATTTTCCTTCAAATTTCTTGTTGCCTGAAATATTTAACTGCATTTATTGTTTAAACTGTTGTTAGCCACACATTCTGTTATAATTAAGTACACTTTAAACAACAAAGTAGCTACTCTGCAACTCATTTAAGTGAACTTTTTTTTTGGTAGGCTCACCTAGGGTACCTGTATTTCATCTCCAGAATGGACCTGGGTCACCTTCTTCTGGCTCCTGAGCCTCCCTTTGCCCTTTGGGGTTCCTGTCTGTTTCTGACTTTGAGCTGCCTGCTGAGCTGCTTTGCTGGATGGCTCAGATGGACAAGACTTCTGGACTAATCCCCCTGTCCCTCCTGGGGATGGATGTTCCATCCCTGGCACCCCCTCAGACTGGGGGAGTCATCATCTCAGGCCTGCCATTTGGCAGCAAAAGAAATCTGGTGGATGGGAGATTTGAAGACCAGAGAGGCCAGGGGCTTCAGGCATAAAGCCAAGACCTTCAGCATCTCGTTGGATTCCTTTGTTCTGCCCCTCGACCTGGCATGTGAATATTGTAAAGAAGGTCCCGCCAGGTTTACCCAGGGTAATTGTGCAGTTCCTTGATTTCCGAAGAAGCTTTTAAATCACTACTACTCGATGCCTAGTTAGCTGGAGGGCCAAGCCACTGGATTTTATCCCCATAGCAATATGGGCTCATGAAAATGTCTGCCTGAAGGGAATGAGTGGCTTGGGCAGGTTTGCATTTGGGGAAGATCACCCTGGGACCCAAGGACTGTTGGGAAGCTCTCACTATAGACTGAGGGGGAGAGGCTGAGGTTTCATTTGGGGTGCAGGATGGATGCACAGGGTGGACAAGGGGAATGAGCGCTTCCCTTCCCTTCCCTTCCCTGTGGATGATGCTCTAAATAGGGGAACAGGGCAAGTTTCCTGCAGTCTTCAAAGCAATGCCAACGGATCTTTTGGATGCTGTTTTCAAGGGTGTTTCAGGAGCGCTCCCTAATAAGGGTTTCCTTTGTGGCATTTGGCAGTCAGTCTCACGTTAATCATCTCACTGCAGCAGGGCTCAGCAGGGAGATGGGAGAACAGGACTGCTGTTGTTTCTTTGCCGCTCTGAGCTCTGCACCTCCTGGGGGTGTGGGCACCTCTTGCTCTATCCCTTTCCACCTGCCTGCTTCCTGCTTCCTGAAGGAAGGTTCACACTGAAGGGATACCTGTAATTAAAGACTTAGGTGGGAGGATGGGGGTGGGTTTGGGAGAGAATACGAAAAAGTAAACTTTTGCCTCAGATGCCTGGCTGCTTTATTATGCATGCTTTTCTCTCACTGTTTTTTGGAAAGGCTGAAAATAAACACTTTTGTAATACTGACTTGTAATTCACACTTTCCTGACAAGTTACTCAAACTGCAGCCACAGCAGCTTAAAGAGGGATTTGACGCAAGCCTTATTCAGCAGGCGCTTTCTAATTCAGAATGTTCCAATGCAGCTGATGTTGCTACTTCTCAAGTAGTTGAAGGGTCCAGGAGGGAATCTGGGAACTCTGGGCAGAATCCACCACCAGCGATGCCTTCACAAATTCAGATTTTTAACTGCTGGCCCTCCAGGCTACTCTCCAGCTTGCTTTTTCAAGTAATGTGGAATCATGAAAAACCTCACCCTGAAAGGATCATGGAAATCCATTTACTTCTTCAGACCCTTGTTCTATAGACCAAGATGTAATTTCCCTGGTTAATAGAGGAGCTGGGAATATAATCTCAAACTTGGGGCTCCCAGTGCATGCATTTCCTACTTAGCTATGTTAGCTATGCTTTACTAATTTCTTGGATTTTACTTCTTAAGTGAAACTTAGTAAGAACTTAAGTGTTCTTATTATGAAATTTTCAAACAGGCACAAAAGTAGAGATGAGTGTAATGACTATCCACTCACTACTCAGTTTCAATAATCATCCATGTTCTGACCTGTTTTATGTCTCTGATCATCCTCCCTTTGCAACCACACAGATTTTATATCCTATTATCCATTAACATAGCAATGTGTATCTCTAACAGAAAGCTTTAAAAAATAATGTAGCCGCAGTACTATTATCACTCACAAAATGAACATTCTTTCTTAGTGTCATAATACCTAGCCCACAATTCAATTTTCTCTGTGTCAAAAGGTCTTTCTCGAGTTTGTTGAGATCAAGATCCAAACATGATCCATAATTTGCCTTTGTTAAAAAAAAAAGGTTGTTTTTTTTTTTTTTAAGCTGTAATAGTCCTGCCTCTCCTATATTCCCCATGCCAATTTGTTGGAAAAATTGGGTCATCTGTCCTTTAGAATTTCCCATATTCTGAGTTTGGCTGATCATGTCCTGCTGATGCCTTTCGACCAATTCCTCCATCCTGTTTCTTGCAAAGCTGTGTTTCCCAACTGGGTGAGATTTGCTGCCCCCCTAACTCCACACCTCTTTGGGATATTTGGCAATGTGTGGAGATCTGGTTGTCACAGCTGGGTCTACTAGCAGCTGGTGGGTAGAGGCCAAGCATGGTGCTAAACACCCTCTATACACACAAGAAAGAATTATGTGTCCTGAGATGTGAATTTTGAGAAACCCTGACGAAGAGGCTTGATTAGATTCTCCTCCTTCCTTCCCTCTCTTCCTCCCTCCCCTCCCTTCTTCTTTCCATCCCTTCATCCCTCCCACTCCTTTTCTTTATTTTTTTGCAAGGATATTTCAAAGGTGGCACTTTGCCCTTCTTATTGCATCACAGGAGAAAGACACCGTATCTCATGTTCAGGTGATGTGAAGGTTCATCAGTGGGTTCAGGAGGGGTCAGCCTGACATATTCATTAAAAAGTCAGCCAAACTGAGATATTTGAAGAGTAGAAGAAAACACTATTAATAGATTAAAAACTGGGAATGCAGTCATCCTGGTCGTTGACTCTTCAAGAGCTCTATTCAGCTCGAATTGATTTTGTTTCACTTTTCTTCCCCAGTTTTCATAAAAGTTACATGGACACATAATATAAAAATCACATGATCCTTCTAGACTTATTGTTAATGCAATTCCCTGGACCCTCCCCATTCTCACTTCCTATTTTTTCAGCTGGTTCTTTTAATATTTAAATATCCTAAAAATGGACCTAAATTGCTACTTCTTGGGCAACTTAAGTTTGGGGTATTTTTCAATGATTTCTCCCTAAAGAACACGAGCATTTCTCTATCTTTTCTAATGCTCTCAGGCCCCTGTGTAAGCACCTTTCCTCTTCATTTATCTTCAGTTAAACTCTACCTTCTATTGTCAGTTCCTGTTAAAGGTGGGATATTGAAAAGCCAATTAGAAACACTGATACCATGAGAAAGGCTTATTGAGTGTTGGGTTATCTGGCTAGGATATTTCTTTGGGAAACTCTCAGTGCAGAGTGTGTAAGTCTTTATTCTTGGGCCAACAAAATCACCCAGAGAAGAGTTTTCCAGTCTTCTTCCTGGGAGATATGGGTCTGGTTGCTAGGGTTGTGGCGGCCAAGTGGGGTCGGAGGGCTATGAGTTGTGATCCCAGAATTGAGTGTATGGACTTCCTGTTTTCATTATAATTCCCTCGTGCCTGCTGCCCTACAGTCCAGAGACCCTCTGTTAATTCCTCTAGAGAATAAAACAAGTCTAGTGGTACAGTCTAATGGAAAGGTCATTGCTAAGTTGCACAGAGTTGAGGAAGAAACCTAAGGATCAAATGGGGGTCAGTTAGAGTCATGTTCACTGGCTTCCAGAGACTGACAGTGGGTCTCTGGCTAGTAAGGAAGTAAGTGATTGGCTTTCTAGGACACCAACTGAATAGTACGACATGGGAGTTGGAAGTCCCCTTAGAAAAGTTGGTCAAATCCTAAGATATCACATATGAAAAAAATTAGGGCTTAAGCATTTGAAGTGATTTCTTCAAGTTCAAAGTATTAGTGAATAACAAAGTTGAATCTAGGATTTAGCCACATAATCAAAGCTTGCTTTCTTTTGTGTTCCATGACAACAGGAATCCTTAACACAATGCTTGCATAATGGGTATTCAATTACTATTTGTTGAATAAAAAGAGATATTGAGTTGTTTTCTATATCAGCATGCTTTCTTTATATGCTAGGACAGAGTTTAACTACATATAACACTGGTCAACAGTGAGATCGTTACTGACTTAAAAAGGCCCTGATCTGTAGTATCTTGCTTGGTGTGCTAAACATGAATATAACCCTGAAAATTTTTTATTAGCTCTCGTTTTGAAGATAATTCATAGAATTCATTTTCTATGTTTTACCGTGTAAATGTATCCAGTAGGACTGCAACAACATCCTAAATCAGCCTAGAATGATGTCATATTGCCTTGCATTGCATAATACCATCATGCACACATCATCCAGAGTTGATTGCATCATTTTCTGATGCAATGCAATACTACTGTCAGGAGGCTGCTGAAGTAAGCTGACGTCAGTAGTGCACAATATAAAGCCCTGTCGGAAAGGTTGAGATTGAAAATATTTCAGACTTTATGCAAAGCAGTTTAAGCTACTGTTATCATTTTATCCATTTAGGCACAATACAGAACAGTAATGCCTCGAAAGTGCATTAATAGCCTGGACAATTTCTGCTCTATTTGTGGAGAAGTAACATTTGCCAACCAGAAGAAAAGTATCACTTCTCAAGTGAAGAAGGCTTATCATCTTGACTTCGGATGCAAGGTTGGTGACAAACCTTGGGCCCCACATATATGCTGTGCTACATGTACAACACAGCTTCCACAGTGGTTCAATGGCAAAAGACCATCAATGCTGTTTGCAGTCCCCATGGTGTGGAGAGAGCCAAGCAACCACATAAAAGACCATTACTTCTGCTTGGCTCCTCCTCTTTGTGGCGGAATAACGAAGCAAAAGAAGTAGAGAATAGTCTACCCAAACATTCCGTCTGCATTGAGACCAGTTCCACATGGTGAGG
>PVIJ01014186.1:0-21453 GCA_004024925.1 Scalopus aquaticus | reverse complement strand
AGGCAGAATTGCTATAATCAAGACTCCAACAACGGAATCTTCTAGAAGAAGATGTCACGATTACTTTATATCGAAAGTGAATCAAAGATTAAAGAGGGAGTTTTTATGGTTCCTCAGATTTGAGAGCTCTTCAAAGATGGCCGGTTCAACACCTTGCTGCAGGATGATGCAAAACAAGCATGGGATGCTTTTCGCCTAGTGTCTACAAACTTTCTTGGGAATGTTAGGGCAGAAAACTACAAGGAACTAGTAGAAGACATGCTGATGCAGTATCAGAAACGTGGCTGCAACGTGTCTCTAAAGATCCACTTCCTTTATTCCCATCTGGCTTTCTTCCCTGAAAACTGTGATACGGTTAGTGATGAACATGGCGAACGTTTTCATTAAGATATTGCATCAATGGAACAAAGATATCAGGGAAAATGGTCCACTACAATGCTGGCTGACTACTGCTGGACACTCCCCAGAGATGCTCCTGATCAGCTGTACAAGAGACAAGCGAAGAAATCTAAGAAGTAGTCTGTGACTTGATTTTTTTTACAGGTATTAACTGTAAGCCTATTACTATTGGCATGCATTTCATGATGTAAACATCCATTTATTGCAGATTACAAAAAAAAAACCCACTAGAGCCAACTTTAGAATTTGACCGTCATATTCATGTTAAGCACATGCAGATTGCGAGGAAATGACTAATTTTATTTCAGTAACATGACTTTTGTAAAAATTGGTTGCTCAGTGTAATAGAACATGTTTAAAATCATGACTCATAAACAAGAGAGATTTATTTGTCCCTTATATGAAAGAAGTGTGGATAGACCTTGAGGACGTCGACATTATCCCCTGGTTTCTGTTTGGCATCCTTAATGCATAGCTTTCATCTTTGAATTTGCTTTATGGTACTGGAGTTTTAGCCATATTCTTGAATTCCAAGAACATAAAATGGGTCCACGGCAAAAAATTTTCCTGAATGTTTTACCCAACTTCTGTTTAAATCTCAGTTGAAATTTAAATACACACTTGGTTCCAAGAGAGGATAGGAAAAGAAAATTTGATACATCGTCTTTTTGTACAAATCTGGGTTTTGTTAAAGGAATAGGATGGAATGGGTATTTGGTAGGCAACCAGCAGCATCTGCCAGAAGTGAAGAATTAATAACCGATGGAAATATGTTTCTTACAGTTTTGATGTGCACAATAACCAGAATGAAAATATGAATGTCTTTAAAGATATTCCTCATAAGAGACACAAACAAAAAATACTGGTTTCATTTACATAATATACTGATGTTTGGATTCACATGTTTTAGAAAACATCAGTTCAGTTATAATTCATATTACTTCAACAAGATTTTATTGGTTTTCATAGAAATCTCTTTGGGTGAATCCATAACTTAGGGGAAAAAGCTTGGTTTTAGGTCAGCACTAGGTTTCAAAAATTAGCATGTGCTCTTCCAATTTTTGGTTCATAGCCTGGGTCAACTCCAGCTCCTGGTTTTGTAATTATGATTTAGAATAGCAGACATAAGCCTAAGAACTGATTTTTATTTAGGCAGGAGTAATTAATCCTGCTTTCTAAGTGTAGGAACTAATAATTCTAAAGCTTTTGATGGCTCTAAATTTGTCTCTGTGATGTGCATGGCCAAATGTGCCAGATGTGACAGATGAGCCAGAATTAACACATTAGACTGTTGCATCCTTGTTCAACAATGTAAGTGCACCCCATTTAAAACTTTTATTCCTACTTGTAACTTTTGCACTTCCATGGTCTGAAACTTCTTTCTCCCTGTTGCTCTAGAGCAGTAGTACTATGGATTTTGCTCTGTATGGTGTCTCAGAAAATGCACTTAAAATCAGAAATGAAGTTCAGTTTCTTTTAAATGAGGACTAGGGAGGTATCATAAATTTCAGAATCAGACCATGCATTGGGAGTGATGGAACTGACTAGAGTCTTGAGGGAACTGTGGTTCTGGTTGCCAGATACAATAACATTTTAACAAGAACCTGGAGACCTCTGAGTTCACATGAAAAGTCCTGATTTTTATATATCACCAATTAAAAAAAACTAACATCAACAAATGGGTCACCTGTGCATGGCCAAATAATGCATGGCCACAGGTCAGATTCGTGGCCTATTGATTTTCAGGGACTAAGTTAAGTCATTTCTCTGTGTTTTTTCTTTTAAGATTTATTTATTTATTTATGTAGGCCAGAGGTGCAGAGGGTAAGAGGATTCACCAGAGACGGAATGGGGAGCAGAACAGACAGATCTACTGAAATACACTGCTGAGGGGAGCAGCAGGTGAGATGGAGAGGTCTGCTGGGCATGTGAGTTAGCTCCCGGGGGGCGGAGGTGGGGCGGAAATTGAGCTCAGGCTGCAGTGGTGATAGTGTAGCGCTGAGATTTAACCTCTACACCACCAGGGAGGCCCCATTTCTCTGTGTTTTATTATGTAGTGTGTTTTATGCTTTCCTTGATGATTCTTGATTTATTCTTTTGAATAAAAACATTGATAAAATATTTAAATTGGTCTCTTACTTTCCTTGGTATCATAACATTGCCTGTGACTCAAATTCTACTGCCTAAGATTCAAACGATATATTTCTTCTCATCTGGGAAAGAGCAACTCAAAGAGAAGATGCTGCTAAGGCCTGGGAGTCAACTGTCTCTCTCTAACCAGATACTTCACAGCCATGGCCACCCCTATGGATCCAGATGGTCACTCTGCCCATGTGACCACTGGCCATAACAGAGACAAGGCAAGAAGATGTGATTGGTGCATTAGAACCCAATCCACAAAAGCCAATAAAGTACAAGATTTCCCTGATATATGAAAGAAGAGCAGCCTACGAAACCCTAAATGTCATAAACCGAAGAAACAATTACCATGAAATTATACAGAAATTTTTTCAGTATCTCCAGACCCAAAATATAATCTACCAAGTGATGCCAAACAACACAGCAAAAACAAAATCACACTTATTATTCACAAATTATAGCAGGAACGATAGGATACAGACACTCCTGCATAAAGCAGTTCCTGGAGAAGGAGCTTGGCGGCGCCATGCGGGTCACTAGGCACATACCACTGAACTGGCTGCCGCAAAACGCACTGCTTTGCTTTCTGTCTTTAGTCGTAAAAGCGGAAGTTCTTTTCGGATTTCGGCTAGTGAAAACAGGTTCTAAATGTAAGTTTTCCTAAAAGCAGAGTGGCGTGTCCTGAGCTCCCCCTGGGGCTGTGGATCCCTGCGGCAGGTCTGTGTGTTCCTCACTTGGTTTTCAAAGTGCATGGATGCGGGTCCCTGTGGGCCAGGCCTGTGGCTGAGGGACTGGGCTGTGGGCAGGGCGTGCCTTTCTCTGGTCCTTAGTTATTTTTTTTTTAAAGATTTATTTATTTATACATACAAGCTGGGGTACAGGCCAGAGGTGTGGGGCCGCGAGAGGGTTCACCAGAGACAGAGCGGGGAGCAGAGCAGGCAGATCAGAAATACACTGCTGAGGGGAGCAGCGGGGGAGGCAGGAGAGGTCTGCCGCACCATGTGGGAATCTCCCCGGCCGGGTGTGGAACTCGCATCGCCACTGCCGACAGCTCCACAGTGCAGCGCTTAACCGCTGCGCCACCAGGGAGGCCTTGGTCCTTAGTTATTTTATTTTTTAAAAAAGATTTATTTATACAAGCTGGGGTACAGGCCAGAGGCGTGGGGCGGCGAGAGGGTTCACCAGAGACAGAGCGGGGAACAGAACAGGCAGATCAGAAATACACTGCTGAGGGGAGCAGCGGGCGAGGCAGGAGAGGTCTGCGGCACCATGTGGGATTCTTCCAGGCTGGGCATCGAACCGGCATCGCGCGCTGCCGACAGCTCCACGGCGCAGCGTTCAACCTCAACCACTGCGCCACCAGGGAGGCCCCTCTTTAGTTATTTTTAAGGGAATGAAGGAGAATTAAAGGGAGGCGATCTTTGCCTTCTGGTCTTAGCTGTGAAGACATGAGCTTTGAAGTCACCAGCAGCTGTGGTTTCATCAGGAGAAAGCTGGGCTTGGAGAATAAAGCTACTGTGCTGACAGATGCTTCATCTCTCGCCCAGACACCGAATAGCCTCCTGATTTATCTCCTGCATCCTCCCTTGCTCATTGACAGGCTACTTTTAACACAGAACCTGAGTGCTCTTTAAAAACAAAAGTTAAATGTCACTCCTTTGCTGAAAACCCTGTTTTGAGTCCCTGTCTTACACAGGGTTAAAGCTGCCGTCTTCACCGTGGCTGGTTTGACTCTGCCCTCATCCGCAATATCTCCACCTCGAGCCCTCTGACCCAGCCCTTTCTTTTTAAAATTTATTTATTTATGCATACAAGAACTGGGGTGTAGGCCAGGGGTGTGTGTGGGGGGTTGTGAGAGGATTCACCAGAGACAAAGTGGGGAGCAGAACAAGCAGATCAATTAAAGTACACTGCTGAGGGGAGCAGCCCACGAGGCAGGAGAGGTCTGCTGAGCCATGTGGGAATCTCCCTGGCTGGGGATCAAACTCACCGCAGTGACTGTGATAGCTTCATAGTGCTGAGACTTAACCCACTGCGCCACCAGGGAGGCCTTGATCAAGCTCTTTTCCCAAAATTCCTGGCTGGACCTTGCGCTGGCTGGTGCCTGCACCCAGGAAACTTCCAACAGATATTTTCAAGACAACTGTTCTCTATCCCTTCAAATCACCCTTAGTTCTCACCTTCTCATTGAGGCTCTGCTTAATTGTTAAGTCAAATATGATCTCCTAACTTGCCCAGAGTTCTTAATCGTATCCATATAGATATTACGATGGTCTTGACAAAATTCTGTCTTTTATTAAGATATATCCTAAGTAAATCAATGGCATGACCTTGCTCTACCAGCAGATCAGTCTAGCTACAAAGGCAATAAGGTTAGTTGGGCTTAAGTTAGAAATTTAAGACTTTTTTGTGAGGATTAACAGAACTCTGTTCTGTCCTATGCCATTCTTAATTTTACTCAAATTATTTAAGTATGTTCCCCAAACCTGATGAAGTAGTAACATAAAAAACTGTATTAACTGGCAATCATGACAATTATTATTATTGTGATAATAAAATAGTTAACTCCAATATAGTATTTTCAGTGTCCCAGGCACTGTTACAAGAGAATTATGCATATTACACATTTAATCCTCACAGTAACCTTAGGAAATTCATGCCACTATTACTCCATTTATTAGTGAGGAACTGAGGCACAGAGATATTAAACAAACTACTCAAGGTTCAAGAATAATGAGTCATGGAGCCACAATTTAAACTTGGGCATTTTGATTACAGAATTTACAATATTTTAGTTTTCTGATAATAGAGAATCCACCTACCAACACTGAACTGAAGCTCAGCCCTGAGCAACTTCAACTCCATGACCACTGGGCCTAGTCTTGTAAAGAAGAGGACTTGGAGGGGTGGAAGAAGAGGAGCTTCCTTGAAATGACAAGCTGAATGACCTAGAGGAGCCTTCCTTCTGTGGGTTAGTCTGACTAATTTTAAGCTGTTAATTAGCCTCTAGCAATTATTTTGCACTCCAGAAATTCCTCAGTTTTATTTACATGGAGTGACTTAGTCTTTTCACAGACTACATCATCTCCTTATTTTTGGATCTGTTTTAAATAAAAAACAAAACAAAACAAAAAACCAGCCCCCAAAGCCTTCCAAAATGCTGTGCTGGAAACTGAGGACTAGTCCAGACTGAATGTCTACCTCCTCAAAGACAAGGGGAGTCTGCAGGCTGGAAGTTTTCTTTCAACCTCCCTTTCTCCTTTCCTCTCCCTCTCTCCCTTCATTTCATTCTGTTTGAAAACTCTCCAGTCTTAGATTGCTTAGCTTACAGTCATTAACACTTACTAAGCATCTATTAAAAGTAAAAAAAAAATTATGAAGAGTTTAAGAGAAGTGAAGACATGTTTTTGGAAAGATATCTATAATTTACTTCTTAAATGTTCAGCATAGACAGAGAATCTTCAGTTAGTGCTATTTGGTTTAAGCTCCAACTCCAACAGGGCCGCTACTCTTGTCAGGAACACAAGCTGGCATGGCCAGCTTTTTCTAATCTGGAAGTTCAGGCAGATACTACTCACAATAAATCTATCTTGATCAAAACCTATGCATTGCTCATTAGCATAGTGAATGTCAGAAAGGGGTTTTATTGGTGAAAATGGTAGCTAATAGTCTGCATAAGGAAAGTGGGTGCTCAATTTCAAGAAATTGAATATATATGAAATGTGTGGATGAGCTGAAACATTTCAGAGCCACTTACATAAACACAGTAGAAGAATCTAGCAAGGCCTGTGAAATACATCCTTAGGGCAGGCAATAGATGTTTGATACCCAAATGGCCCCATTTCAGCCTTTGTTTAGGAGGATGTCTGTCTACCTGGTGCCACCTGTGTGGATAACAGAATCTTGTTTCCTGAATGTTGTCCTGTCTGTCTCAGATAAAACTTTCATTTGAAGTGGTGGTTGAGACACTTCAAAGGGTAGAGAGCTTGGACTTCACGAGGTTTTTAGAACAGGCTTTACTAACAATTTTGGGCCTGCTTGTTAATAAGTTGGATTTTAGTAAATGTACATGTGACAGAATTTGACTTGAGCAATTAATGTAAAGGGGTGGGAAGGGCGTAGAGGTGGTGAGAACCTGCTAATCCCCAGCCACCTCCACCCTCTTCAGTGGCTACAGTTTGCACCAGAAACTCTCAATGTTGTATATGACCAATTGGCTTAAGTCAATTTGGCTTAGGCCTCCTGCAGAAGAATGATATACCTGTAACCCTTGACATCATGGTTGGCCATGTGACCTGCTTTGGCCAATCAAGTGAGAGTTGATGTGCCATGTGCCTCTTCTGTGCTGGAGTCTTGAGGATTACCACGTGTCCTCCAATCATTCTTTTCTTCTCTCATCAGACTGCCATGTCCAGACAGAAGCTGTGGCTTCAGCATAAATTGTGGAATGAAAACTATGTACTGCGGAAACCAAAACCTACCTACAATGTGCAGATTATATGAGTGAGAAAGAATCTGTATTCATGTGAGTTTTTATTGTGAGATATGGGGCCATTTGTTACAGCCTAAACTAACTAATATGTCCCTAAAATTCTTCAATTGATTTCTTAGCTCAATTGGTGTTTTCCAGTAGCATGTTTACCATTATTTAGCTCCCACCCTACTTATCTAAGGATGGAAGGCAGGGAGGAGGGAAATGGCAGAGTTGGGTACTCATTGTGGGTTGATACTTATTGTACGAAGCGCTTCATAAGACTTTTCTTATTTAGCTCCATGTTATTTTGCAGAAGAGGCTACTGATCTGAGTGTGGTTAAATGTCTTGTTCATAGTCTTATATTGGGAATGGAGAAATTCAGATATCAGCAGGTCTGATTCTAAAAACACTGTCCTACTGTACCAAGCTTATCAGAGTGATTCCCCAATGTTCACAAAAGTCAATGTTGTTAAAATCAGTTTCTAAATATATTTGAATCTGGCTGTTTCAACATTACCTAGATAGTATCCAACTAACCTTGTGATTTCTTTTCCTCTTTTAGTAATGTTTTTAAATATAGAAAACATAATGGTGTGGATTTTAGTATAAGTAAGTTTTAATTGAAGTCTTCCATACTCTGTAATAATTCTGAACATAATTTAAAAATATATATTTCTATTAGTAGTATTTGCTTTAGCTCTTTTTTATTACAATGAGAATGATCCTTAAGAACATCCATATGAGTTTATTTGTTTAATTTTATTGAGGTAACAGTGATCTACAACACTGTATATAACTTAGAGGATAGGATCCCACCTCTTCAGATGTATGTTACCACACTATGCCCACCACCAAGGTTCCCATAGTTATTCCAACATAATCCAAACTGCTAGATTTTTCTGTCTATTCTTCCCCTTTTCCTCATTAGCCTTAATTCGACAGCCTTAATTTCTAGGGCTTGCTATCGTTTGACCATTTGTACTTACTATTTTACATGTCCTTATAAGCCTCCATTTTCCCATTTCCTGTCTCTTGTTCATTCTCCCACTGCCAACCCCCATCCTTTATATATGTGGTTACCTCAGGAACAGCTATGTTCTTCTGTGGCTCTACCACCATAGTCTCAAATGGGCAGCTGATGGTTTGGGCCAGTGATCTTTTCCCAGGGATTTTTAGATTAGAGTGGAAATAGGTTAGTCTTCCTTCAGTTGTTGAAGCTATAAGCTATATAATTTGTGGCCATCTTTTTCTGTCTTGTGGGTTGTAATGAACACCTGTCATATATGGCTGTCCAAATGGTGAATATTCTCACTTTTTAAAAAAGATTTATTTATTTATGCATACAAGCTGGGGAATAGGCCAGAGGTGTGGAGTGGTGAGAGAATTCACCAGAGACAGAGTGTGGAGCAGAACAGGCAAATCAACTGAAGTACACTGCTGAGGGAGGCAGCGGGCGAGGAAGGAGAGGTCTGCTGCGCCATGTGGGAAGTTCCCTGGATGGGTATCAAACTCATGCTGCAGTGGCTCTGGATAGCTTCACAGTGCTGTGCTTAACCCGTTGCACCACCTGGGAGGCCCTATTCTCACATTTTGATAGTGTCATATTTTGTGAATCTTGCTATCTCAAGGTAGGTCCTCAAAACCACAAGGAAACTAACTCATGTAATTTCCCAGCTTCCCTTGCACCAAGGATGTAGAATGGAAGCCTAGGTTCCCCCTGCCAGATAATCCTGTGTGGAACATTGATTTGGAAGTACATGAGGAAGCAGCTTGGCTGAGTGGCCTCCAGCTTGCTGGCAAGATGAATGAGGGGAGCTGGTGGGCCACGTCAATTCTTTCGTTGGGTTTTGGGAAACTCAGGCTAAATCCTGTTTCTCTGTGCTCTCAATGAACTTGTGAGCTCCTCTGGGGTTGTTTTAAAAATATCCATAAGTGTTCAGCTGCGCACTGACTCACCTGAGCAGACGTGGTAGCCAGTCACAATAGAAGCAGCTGTGAGCACTCAGGAAGTCTGAGCGCGCTGACTGAATGTCAGTCTTAGGACAACCAATGTCCTTTCAAAAACCCCTTTCTCCTTAAGTCATGGAGAATTTGTTGCCTGTAACTAAGAATTCTGGCTTGGAAAAAAACAGTCGTTGATGAGAGAGAAACATAAAGTTACAGGGAGCAGCAGGAAAAGGAGCAGAGTCCATTGCAGAGAGGCTGAGATGCTGGTTTCTCTCATTCCCCAGGCCCACTGGATCTTCCACAGCTTGTCTCTGTGAGGTTCCCCTACTACCTTCTCACATCCCCTTTTTTGGCTTCAACTGATTGGATTCTTACCGACTCTTGCTAAATTAATTGTCCCAAATGAAACAGCTGAGAGCTTTGTGACTTCTCGGTCGATGCTGCTTGACAGCGACAAGCCGCAGGAAAGCAGTTAGGTCTTGTGAGCTCTGAAGAGGGACGAAGTGTGCTCTTACATCATGCTAAAATGATGTTTTTGAACTTACGTGTCCTTTTTCTATTATGGACAGTGGCTTATTTCACCCCTTTCCCATCTTTCTCTTCCATCTTTGGAGGACCCTGCCTCTGTCAATGAGGGACAGAGCAACAGGAAATACGTATAAGTGGGAAAATAAGAGATTTTGTTAGGCTATGAGGGCAAATTTTATGACGTGGCAGCTTGGAGCAACAAAGCCATGTAATTAAGTACCCTGGAGAACTTAAAACAACACGCGTAGGAGACAGTCTTGTCTTTCTTCCTTGAATCAGATAGGAAACAAATTAAATGTGGAAAACAAGACAATTGGGGCTCAGTAGCTGCTATTAAATGATGATTGATTTGAGCACAACATTGGGCAGGCTCTTTGCAATGGCTTAGAGGAAGACCCCAAAGGAAGAATTTGAGTCAAGTCAATTGATTTTGGAGTTGATTTCAGAAAACAACTGTAGGAAAATGAGGAAGTGAGATGGGAAGGGAAGGCAGCCAACAAAAAGACTTCATCAAAGAAGTTAGCAGAATGGGTAAACTGACTTAAAGCTCATCCAGGAACTTTGGAGACCTGTCTAGAAAACACACCTTCTTCCCATGCTACCCAAGAAGTGAGGGGCCAGGATACTTATATACCAGTTCTTGTCAGTCAGTGGTTGAGGGCCATGGTGCTGGTATCAGTGGGTGTTAATGATCTGGTGGAACAGGCTCTGGCAAGCAGAGAAAACACTCAAGCAAAGAGATGTAAGTTGGGAGCAGGAAGCTGAGAAGCTGCCCTGAAATGAAAGGGAGAGGGCAATGGGTGTGGCATCGCAGCTCCTGCCCAGGCTCACTGCCCTTCCCGCCGTGGGAGGCATCACTTCCATAACAAAAGTGCTCCAGGCAGGGAAGTATTTGTGTCAAGGTAGATTCCAATTCATCTGGAGCTTAAGATCAATAGGAGAATTTAAAAAATGAATTCCTTGTATAATTGTTGCTTAGAGCCTGTTCTCTTCTGTTTGTCTGGAAGCTCTGTGAGGGCAGTGGCTGTGCATTTATTTGATTACTGTTTTCTCCTCAGATAGGGCCTGGTACCCAACAGAAATTTGATATGTTATTATTGAGTGAATGTTGCATAACTGGAAACAAAACGTAAAGTCTCAGAAAGCCTGCTTAAAAGACTTAGCTTGACGGCTCTAAAATGTCATTGTTAGTTTAATGTATTAATGTGTGAAAAGCAAGTTTATTCGCTTGTAAAATTATTAATTGCTCTGTTTAGAGTCCTAAAGACTTTGTAAATATCAGAGGACTTTTTTTTTTCTTTTTTAACTCAAAAGTGTCTAAGGAAGGGGAAAGAAAAAGCTGATTTTTCAGTTGTTTGTTTTCTTTTCCTTCCCAGCACTCTGAGGTTTCCACACACTATTAAAATGGGGCCAAGAATCCCTGGCTTGGGCTCTGTCTTTCCTGGGGGGCAGAAGTTCCCCCTTAGGCCTCCAGGGTCTTTCCAGTCTGCAGATTCTTCAAACACAGGCTGACCAACCCAGACATGATTCTTTTTGTTGACCAACTCCAGGCACATGTGTCATTTTATGGAGGAGTATTTTTTGAAAGAAAGGCTGCTCAGTTTCCATTTGCAAAAGAGGGATGTATTTTCAGAAGCTACTATGGGAGAGCAGTGACCTTTTGTGCTCAGGTAGAAAGGTAGAGAGCCTTCAGTCTGGGTTTTTGTGGAGCACCTCATTTCCTTCCTCCCTCACTTCTCCCATTTCTCTCTTTTTCCTTCCCATTGGAGTTAGTTTTCTGGTTAAACATCTTTGTTAGATTGATTTTATAAAGGTGAGGGACAATTTTGGTTGTTGAAAGGCCATTTCAGACTACTAGAATCCAGTTGAACTCAGGGAATAAAATTTGGGAATTCAGTTTCCTCAAACTATACAAATACTTTACTACCCCTGTTTCATGTACTATGAAATGTGGCATTTGTATATAAAACCATAAAGAAAGATGAGCTGATTATTTTTTTAAAGCTTTTTTTTTTTTTAGATGAGCTGATTATTAAGTGAGGTGTTCTAGTCAGGATAAATGAGTTAGAAGAGGAAATGTTAAAGTTGTTTACCATAAATGCCCCCTTTTCCCCAACAAAAAGCAACAATATGTTAATTGAACTCCTCCCTTCTATCTGGATGCTGAAAAAATGAAACAAAACAAACCCCTCTTGTCCATTGGGAACAATGGTTGGAATGATTATGTAGTCAATGGAGGTGGGGAGAAGTGTTTCAAATAAAAAATGTTTCATGTGGGGGGATCAGAAGCAACCAATAAAATATTGCGACATTTATACTGAGCAACCCTATGGTTATGGTTGCAATCACACATAATTATATCTCATCCTCATTTCATTTATTTTTCAAGAGCTCAAAGATTTCCCTTTCAGCTAAAAACAGGACTGGGCATTTCATTGATAACAGAGTGAGATGGAGGTGGGGGAAGTAGGATAACGGGGTTGCCTTGTTAATGGGCAGTCGGGATATAGGCTTTGGTCTAGGACCGCTGAGCAAAGAATTGACCCTCACTCAGGAACAAGCACTCCCTGACGGTTTTGTCTAAGACAACCCAATGCCATGTACCCCTAATTGTTTATGGAGAAACCTGGACATTCAAACAGAAATGGAAATCTAGCACAAAGAGAAAAAACAGCTCGTTTTAGTCTATCCATTTAGGGCCCTCCCCGATGGGACTCTAAACTCTTTTTCCAATATTACTTATCATCTTCTCCCACATGAAACCATCTCTCTAGCAAACTTACTCCCTGCACCCTTGTCCTAGTTGAGGAATTCTCCTACTCCTGAACTTTAGAATGATATTACATTTTGATTTATTAATAGGATGCTTGAATCCATGTGACATCTTTATTCTCATTAAGGCAGCATATTCCTAATCTGATTTTATACACTAAGGTGTAATTGTTCTCAATAAAGAGCTGTTGAACAATCTGACTTTAAAAGTAATGGAGGTGGGGAAAGGAGAAATACCGGTGGCCAGGCAGAGATACTATCTCTTCTTTCATTGCATAGTGAATAGTGATAGAATTTACTATAGTGAATAGTGATACAGTTGATCAATCTTACAGCACACCAGGCTTCCCTGCAGCTAGGATTAGACTAAATTCTGGCCATGGGGTGAGCAGAAGCAATGTGTATAACGTCAAAGGCCACACCTTTAAAGAGAGGGCACTTGAACTTCCCCATCCTCTATCCTGCCTCTAGTGACAGAAGAATGGACATACCAGGGGACACCCTAGACGAAAAGCCAACGCCCATGGGGGCAGAGCAATGAACCAGAAAGAGCCTGGGTCCCAAACCTGGGTGCTACATTGTCAGTCCTACATTATTTTTATTTAAACTGTAACGTAAAAGGGAAATGACATTCTAGCTTGTCTTCACCACAATTGTTTCAGTTTTCTTTTGAAGTAACCAAGCCTGTATCTTTAATAGAGTCATGAAGAATTTCATTAAAGAAATTTCCTAGCCAAGGTGGGAAGCTACAGAAATATTACTTTGATTATCTACACAGATCAAGTCCAAAATGCATTTTTCAAAAGTTGCTTCAGATTCTTATTCTCTGTGGGAATAATCTTACCGCATTTGGAGGGCTAACCTCAGCCTGAATTTGGGAAACCAAACTATCCCTACGGAAGCACAGCTGATGGATGAGAGTGGGCTAAACCAGGGACTCTAAAGAAAGAAGAGGCTTCCCAGGGCAAAGGACTGATCCAGTGTGCGGAGGCATGGAAGAAGGAGTGAGCCTTGAAGCAGGACTGGTTATCCATAGGAGAAGAGGAATGTTGGTGGGATCATTCCTGCTGTGTCCAGGGCAGGGGAGCTTTAGTAAGCTCTCATGGAGTATTTCTGGAGAGCATTGCAGGAGGAAAGAAAAGGGGATCTCCTTGGCAGCCAGCTCTGAATGATCAAGCAGGCTTTTCTCAGGCTGAGATCATTACATTTTGACTCATTCAATCATCCGATGCCCCTTCACCAGCCGTCTTCTGCTGTGCTTTGTTTTTGCATTTGGATCTCCTACAATGAAAGCACTGATTATAGAGACTTTGAGCATTTCTGGTCTTTGCGATGTGGATTGCTTGTGGCAAATCAAAAAAAGTAGCTGCAGGTTAGGATTTGGTTTCTAAGTATTTGATGTAGAAGGTGAAAAATGCAGATCATGCCCACATGGGTGATTTGGACCCCTGTGGAGTTGTTTCTCTTTGTCACTTAATATACTTGCTTGCTGTGTCTGCTTCAGTCAAATGAGAATGTGTCTTCGCCCTGATAACTCCTCAGTCTTTCAGTCTCTGGAACCACTTAATAGATGAAAAATCCACAGTGTAGGCCGGCCCTTATCCTCTAGCAATCTTTTGTACCAATGACTGATACCTTCAGATTTTTGATGAGAGAGGTATTTGCTGCCTGCGTCCACCCCAGGCCTGTTCCGTACGTCATCTTCAGTTCTACTTAGCACCCTGGTTCTTGCCTTTGTCATTTTTTCCTGCCACTCAGATAGCATAGTGCAGTGTAAGAACACTTTCCATGAGGAACAAAGCCTTGAATTCTTTTTAGTTTGTAATGAGGAAGGTCAGTCTTTGCAAAGTATGAATTCCTCCTCCCATGCTTTTCGCCCTGGTGCCCTGGGCTGGTGGAGGGCTACAGCTACAAACCTCAGGACTCACAGTGGCCCTGACTGCTCTCTCTGCTGAGAGGCAGGGCCACTGCCAGACTTGGTAAAGAAGACCTTTCTGGGGGCCTCCCAAGCAGCACAGGGGTTAAAGACACGGTGCTATCAAGTCATCACCAGCTACTGCAACATGAGTTTGATCCCTGGCCAGGGAGGTAACCCACATGGCACAGCAGACCTCTCCTATCTCACCCACTGCTCCCTTCAGCAGTGTATTTCAGTAGATCCACCTGTTCTGCTCCCTGCTCTGTCTCTGGTAAACCCTCTCACCCCCGCACCTCTGGCCTACACCCCAGTTCTTGTATGCATAAATAAATAAATCTTTAATTTAAAAAAAGAATACCTTTCTGGGTCTCCCCGAGTGTCTGCTGAAGGACTCGGTTTTTTGTCTAACATGGATACACTTCACTTTGAAATGTTTATCTTAGCATTTGTCCTTGACTTTTCACCCTAATTTGAAATTTTAATAGAATTTGTGATTAACTTTTTCTTAAAATCAGTACTTTGTCATCTGAAGTACTATAATCAGTTTTATTTTGGAGACTCAAAAACTATGCATTTTTAGCTTGAAATAAATTAGAAAGCTGAATTGGGAAGCTTTGGTTTAATGAAAAAGCAAGAGTTTCAGAATCAGATTTTTAGATATATTCTCAATAAAATCTTTTTTAACCTTAATTTTCTCATCTGTTAAAGAGGAATTTTTGCAGGATTGTTAGGGAGATTAAATACTGTTTGTAAAGTACCAGTAAGGGACAGGTGACATTATCAGAGGATGCCCTTCCTCACCCCTTTCTCTAGTGGGGTGCCCAGAGCAGCCCAGGCTCAGCTCTGGAAACTTGGGTGGTCCTAAATCCCAAGGAGCCCCCTTTGTAGATGACTCTCTAGGCTAGACTGTGGGAATTACTGCTGTTCGCGGCAGGAATTTGGAGGGGGCGCAGAACAGAGTGTGTGTGTGTGTGTGTGTGTGTGTGTGTGTGTGTGTGTCTGTAAAATTTTCAAATTTTTGAGGGAAGGAGCAGAATTTAGTTCTGTTCTTACCTTGTATAACATCTCGGATATCTGAGACTTGGGTTCTGTGATGATAAAGCAGCATAGTCCTTGGTGCTTTTAAAAGTGATGGTATGGGGTCAATTGACAGAGTCCTAGCTGGACAGGAGGATGCAGGGAAATGGCCCCTTGGACCAACAGCAGGATGGACTCCTGGAAGGCCCCAGGCTTCTGAATGCTCTTCTCATGGACCAATCTGAAAAGCTTGGACCATCACTGGCTATTTTTCTTTCTCTCTGGAATCCTTGTTTGAGTCACTTCATCCCTCTGGACATCTTCCAAGTAGATATTTATCTAATTAATCTCTTCCAGCACCAACCAGTTCCACTATTCTGAATGTAGAAGATTGTTACTGACATGGGGGTGGGCTTCTGGATGGGCACTTCAGCACTGATGGGGTACTCAGTGTCCTTCTTCTCTTGGGATGGGGAAAGGGTTGCATGAGATGCTGAGAACAAAATTTAATCACTCCTCAGGGATGCCCTGCGTTCCCTGTGGGATGCCTTTAAGAGAAAGTGCACATGAAGTACCCCGTAGTTTGCGAAAGAATCCTGTTCATTTTAGACACAAGCTAATGAAAGCAAATTCATCATACTTGGGATTCTCCTATGAGTCCTGCGCAAACTGAAGGACCCAAGGAGATGAGAAAATGATCAGGATGACTTTTATGTCTCTATTGGTTTTAGGCAGTGGGTGGGAATTGAGGTCAGGAGCTCTGGTTCTAAGACCCAGGTCTACCACTGATTGATTAGCCGGGTAAACTTGACCTCTCTTATTGTCCCTTATTTTTTCCTTTGCTAAGTAGGGTGAATCATACTTGATTTTCTGTATAGTTGAGGGGGCCCGTGTTCACTTGCTCACTTGATCATGGTTCAGATCTCTTGTGAGCATTGCTTGTTATGTTCTGGGTGCTGTTCTCAGAGGATGGGATGGTGAGCAAAATAGACAGGGTTGCAAGTCCTTATAATCCAGCAGGAAGACAACAAAGTAAATCAATAAATGAGATCATTTTGGATTGTGATAATGGCCTTTCAGATGATGTGGACAACACAGCAGGGGGAAGCACTTTGCAATCTGTACATATTTGCAATTGCTCCACCCACAGCTGATTCTGACCACCTTCCATGAGGCCAGCATGCTTTGTACTGATCCACTGGAGCGTAGTCACTCCCTTTTGCGGTCCCATCACCGAACTTCCCATCTGTATCTTAATTCCCGTCAGGTAGCACCTCACTCCAACACTCTTGACTTGGGGATGCAGAACCTGTATAATGGGGTCTTCCTGGAAATGAGGGCTGTTGCCATAGCAACTGTCCCTGAGACTTGACAGTTCAAGGGAGATTTCTCCTTGATGGTTTGAACCTGTAGTTCCCTCTTCTTAAAATATCAGAGCTGCTCTAATTCCCAGTACTTCCAATCTTCAAGCTGGGGAGACTCTTCACTTTCAAGGAAGTCTGGACTGCACAGGTTTCAAGTATTTAGAAGAAGGCAAAAAGCAAGAGCAAACACAAAAGGGGCCTCCTTGCCAGGAGAGTGGGAGGTGACACCCAGGGCCTGTCTGAATGCCCCCCTTTTTTTTTTGCCCTTTACTCATCTTTCCGGACTTTCTGGGACGCGCACGGCTTCTGGTGGGGAGTGCCCGCTCCCTGTTGGCTGGTGTTAGTTTTCAAGCTTTGCTGCTCTTTGCATCCCATGCTAGATTCAAAGGCCAGGCTTATAAGGCCAGGGGAATCAAAGACGGCCAGTGACTCACTCGCTTTCATGTGTCTCAGCCCTTGCCTGTTGGCAGTTTCTGGACCAACTTGTAACCACTTTCCTGGAACCAGTGCAGGTAAAGGAAAGGAGCTTAGCAAACAGGGAAGGGGTGGGCGGCCTGCCTGAGCCTGAACCTGAGTCCGCCTGTGATGTGGTCAGGCCCTGTGCGCCATCCTGGCAGGCCCTGCCAGCCCTGGGCAGACAGGCCGGGGCACACACCACTGGGTGCCGGCTGGCGCCTGGGAGAGCTCCTGGGTCCTGCCGGGTGGGGCTGGCTGCTCTCAGCATGGGGGTGTGCTTTGTGAGGTGGCAGTGACCCGGGAAGGAGAAACAGCAGAGTGCGTTCCTGAATCTCCTGTAAATATGCACTTGGCTTTGTGGCTTCATGTGCTCCTTTCCTGCTGACAAGGCTGGGCTTCTGTTCTGGTTTTTAAAGACCTTCAGGAGAAGACAGTTATGTTCACTTCTGTAATCCTCTTTCTACGATCTTGAAACTATAGATTGTGATCCAGAAATGAGGCATGATATCAATTTAGTGGATTACAAATAACATAGAAGGGGATAAGAAAAAGATATTTTTGAATTAATATTCATATTTTAGGTATGATATGGCATCACCTTTGTGGAGGACAGTGTATTTATTCATGAGAACATGTCTGCTGAACTCTTAAGGTGTGAAGTGTTATGATGTCTGGAATTTATTTTCAAATACTTCTGCCAAAAATGTGTGTGTGTGTGTGTGTGTGCGCCCACCCGTGCACCCACCCATGAGTGCATGCATGAGTTCGTGTTGAGAGAAAGATAAGTAATATGGCAAAAATGTTAATGATTAATAGGTCCATGTCAGTGATTCTGTCCCCCAGGGCACAACTGCCAGTATGGAAACATTGTTGACTGTCACAACTGAGTGTGTGTGTGTGTGCTAATTGTGCCCAGGATGGGGGCAGGTATGCTGCTAAATATTTTGTAAGGCTCAGGGCAGCCTTGCACCAACTGAAGGGCCAGAATGTTCTCACTGCTGGTTAAGAACACTACTCTAGGTGAAGGTGGTTTCTCTATCACTCAAGTTTTCTGTAGGTTTGAAAATCCAGAAGTGATCCAGAAGTGACTAAGTGATACAAGATAGATTAATGACGAATGGAGAGTCTCAGAGTGCATTCTGTGTTGCAGTAGCAAAGGGGATTATTGTTTGGTAGAACTTGTTTAGTTTAGGTCCTATCTGTTCTTATGTCTGAGTTGCACTAGAAACATCTCTCTTATGGGGATTTAGTGCAAACATTTGAAAAACACTGTTTAATCCAGATCCTTCCAGCTGCTCTGGCTGTTGGCGGGAAAACCTTGTCAAAGTCAACTCACTTCCAACTCACCTACAACGTTATTTTCATCTTCTTCATGTTGTTTTGTGTTTGAAATGTGCCATGCACTGTGCTGAGCAATTTGCCTGCATTGTTATATTTAATTTTCACAGGAACCGTGGTGAAATGGATACTGTTCGGATCCTCATTTTATAGAAAAACTGAGGCTCGCAGAGGTTAAATTGAGAGTCCTAAAAGGAGGGCCATAAGCAGCTAATAACAGAACAGTGAGGGATCTTAGACTCCAAAATCTAAACGCTCCGTTATGAAGCTACTCTGTCTCTAACTGACTCAGCTCTCCCAAACTCAGCATCGCTTGGTTTAAAGGTGAGAGGGCTCTTGTTCCTCCGCAGGGCGGAATGTGCTGGTCCACAGGCGCCGAGTCTGCGTGCTGTTTCTCCCCGGGAAGGAAACTGGTGCTCATCTTGGAGTGGTGCACATTTGATCAGAAAAGTCTTTAGGGCTGAATGGCAAAGAGGCAACAATGATCATGAAAATATCTGAGTGAAATTCCAATTCGACTGAGTCAAACCTAAGTGCAGATTTCCAGCAAGTCCGGAGTGCTATGTTTGGGCAAAAGAGAGGAACTCACACCCCTGCTTCCACCTGGACACTTCCTGGGTGTAAATGAAGCTTCAGAGAATCGCTAGAGGCCCTGCAGGTGCGATCAACTCCAATGATGAGTGTACAGTTGCCATCAGGGCAAGAGGAAGTGTGGGCTCCCAGGACCTAGGACGAGGAAAGATGATCTCTCAGTCAAGAGGGAGAGCACTGACTTGTGGTCAGGATGCCCTTTTGGCTAGGGGTCACAGCCCGCTTCTAACTCTAGCAAGAAACTTTCAGCCGTCATTAACTGTCCACCTCTCACGTCCCACTTGTCATTGGTCACTTATTCCTGATAATTCTTTTTTAAAAAAAAACTTTTTTTCCTGTAGAAGATCTGGATGTAGGCCAGAGGTGTGGGGGGCAGGGGTGTGTGTGTGAGACAGAGGATTCACCAGACACAGGGTGGGGAGCAGAAGGGGCAGATTTTACTGAAATACACTGCTGAGGGGAACAGTGGGTGAGACAGGAGAGGTCTGCTGCGCCATGTGGGTCAGCTCCCTGGCCAGGGTTCGAACTCGGGCTGTAGTAATGATAGTGCTGAGACTTAATGGCTAGGCCAGGGAGGCCCTACTCCTGATAATTCTAATAAGTTGCTCTTTCTGCATTGAATTGTCTCTTTGATCCCTTTCACCTTCAGCTTAGAGTCCCGTACCATTGCAATAGCCTCTGTGCATGTCTGAGTCCCCTCCATTCATTGCACACAGGGAAATCTGAGTGGTCTCTAAATACATCTAACTCATTCCTGCCCTGCTCAAAAATTCCCAACTTCCTTTTCATTACAAATCAAGTCCTCATTTTGTGGTGTGGGATCCACTGTCTTATAAAGTCTGGTGTCTCCGTATTTCCACTCTCATCACCCCTTGCCACCACGTTCCCTCTGCATCAGCCTTGCCACCCACTGGCTAAATCATGCTCCCTTTTTGTTCCATGACTTTGCACATTCATTCATCTCTATTTAGAGTTTCCTCTCCCCTCGTCCTGCCTGGAGAACTCCTACTGGATAACAGGGAATCTAAGACATTGTCGATGGTGAGACACCATTTTTTATACCAAGAAGAAGGAAAAAGTGTTGATAACAATATTTTTATCACAAGATTTTTAATGCTTATTAGAAGACATTCATTTTAAAATCACATACAACTCATGCTTACGTAGAATCATATACGTGTAATACATTGATTAAAATATTCCCAAAACTTGTTTATATCAATCTGCTTCTTAGAACATTTTCCCCCTTTTCAACCACTACAGTTATCTCTTTCGCTAGTGACTTGAATGTGGAGCTGTGCCAGTGAACGACAAAGCGAGCAGGGATGGTTAATATACCAGATATAAAAAAATTAGGATATGAAACCATCTTAATAAAAGACAATGATGACCCTAAATTGAGATAAAATTTTAGAAAGAGAAAATATAAAACTTCAAATGGTGGCTGTCCAGGATCTCTGTGTTAAGACCTCTTATTTCTGGGAGTGGTCACCAGACTCCAGGCAAAGAGAGCACAGCAGGGTGGACAGACTGGCCAGTCTACCTCGGTCAACTGTCCCCTAGTAGACAATGTGACAGGTGAAGACCGTGAAGGGCTCCCAGTCACAGGAGAGCGTAGGACTCAAGGCAAATGTTTCATTGTCTCAGAAGAACTCTGGGCTTGGTCCCCTGCTCTGCTGGTGGTAGTCCCTGGGGCAGTTTCCCTGGAAGATTTTCCTTGGAGAGGTGCTAGCAGATCAGTCCTGGTTGGTGGCTGGGAGACTAATTGTGGTTTGTGGACCTAATCAGACCCTGGCCTGGCAACACTCCTTCCTGTCACTTGGCAGGTTTTTAAAGTCAAGATAAAGAAAGTCCTCAGAGAAGTTTTATTATCCCCAGATAACATTGAATAGAGAACCCTGATCTTAGTTATCTGATCTGTTCAAAAACGTTTATCTTAAGATGCTTTGGGAACGAAGAGATTTGTTCTCCTTGGTGAATGCTGTGTGGTATCACCTGGGCTTTTATTTTGGTGGGGTGCTCATAGCAGGTGCATGTGCAAACCTGACAGAGGGAGCTCTGCTGTTTTAATGCTGGAAATGATATGCCTCTCTCCATTTGGCTGTAAGGACAGTCTAGAGTAGCTGGTGTGGGCCCTTAGAGGAGGGCACAGTGGGGAGTGGGTCCTTTGCTTCTGGAAGGAAGACCTGGGACCCATCCTTTGCAAGCCTATTCTTCGCTGTCACTCTTGTTGGCCTGTCCTTCAGGCTTTTAGCATCTGGGGCGTGGCCCCTGCTGTGTTTGGGCTGGGCTACAAGGAGCCTTCCAAGGACCACAATTCCGTGCTTTGGGCACCAGCTGGGGTCCTCTATCAGGTAGGAACTTAATGTTCACACAACTGTGGTCAACCCGGAATTTTTTTTTTTAAATTTTTTTTATTGTTATTTATGTCTTTTACATTTTGTATTCCCCTTGGGCAGCCCACCACCAATTCACCCGTGATCCATCTCCATGGTCCCCTGTATTCTCC
>PVIJ01014185.1:0-32352 GCA_004024925.1 Scalopus aquaticus | reverse complement strand
CCACTCTGTTTCTGGTGAGCCCTCTCGCCGACCCATGCCTCTGGCCTGTACCCTAGCTTGTATGTATAAATAAATAAATCTTAAAAAAAAAAAAAGGAAAAAAAAAAGAATCACCTGGAGAGTGTGGGCCTGTAAGTCCTCTTCAAATAGCCATAGTTTTAAAACATGCCAACCAACACCAAAAATTTTACAACCAAGTACATACTGGAAACACGGGTCAAGTTCTGGGACTAGGGACCAAATAAGTTACCTCATAGAACACCCCGGGTAAAGTACGTAACACACTCTTAAACTTAGCAAGTTTTCACTTCACAAATGAGTAGGCAGGATGGTTAATGGGTAAAACTCCAGGACACCAATGCTTTGATTTTGATCATCAACACAGAGCAGAGAATCAATCTGAATGAGTTCAGATCCTCAAACCTACCTTCCCCTGCTTGTAATGTGGGAAGAATACCCAGCCTCCTATGGCGGTTGTGAGGATTCAATAAAATTAATTTACTTGAAGTTACTAGCAGCATCCAACATAGAACAAAGCTCCTAAATATAACTTCTCTCTTACCTTTTTTTAAAAGCAAAATGTGAGAGAAAAATACTTGGGGAGAGCCTCACATCTCACATCCTCACATTATGAGGAAAAACTCACAAAGATACACTTGCTGACATAAGCTGTGAAGGAATAAAAAGGGTGGAAAAGAACCGCTAAAACACAAAACCATGAACATTTCAAGACATGTAAAGCAAATGTTCAAGCAGAGTCTGGAAGAGGAACCTCCTCGCAAACAGCTGTCCTGTGTCCTGTGTCCTGTGTCTGGCAAAACCGAGCACACTTAATCTTCTCCTCTTCTGGGTCTGTGGTTCCGGGATTTCACCCCGATAAACCCGGGTAAACCTTCTGATGTGTGTATTTATTGATTGATTCGCTTTTCCTCGATTTTTAATTTGAATAAAAGCATCTGTTTAATAATGTACCACGATGTTTTTCTTTGCTTTAACTTCAACCCATGTAGCTGATCATATTAGGAAGAGAAAAAGAAAAAACTTAAACCAGAAGAGACATTAGAAGTGTTGAAAAATCACAATTCGCTCTGCCTTTGACTGCACCGATAAAAAGTTCTTTTGGCAGGACACTGTAGTGACAGACTGATATTTGAAATATTAATATTGAATGGTAATTCTTTAATATTAATGAATTAATTATTTTCCTTTACATCCTTACTCATTTCAAGATACCTTGGGTTAATTTCTTGTGTTCTGGCTTTTGGGTTAAACAGATTTTTTGAACTTTTTTTTTGCAAGGTCCACTTTTATTTCTCAAATTTTATTACTTCATCAGTCCTCTGCTTGTCTATATAAGCTTGGGTGTATATATTCAATCCTCCATATGTGCCCAGGTATCGCTCATCCACCACCAAAACTCTCCAGCCAATGACCTGGCCCCGTCCTTATCTGCCCCTCCCTCTTCTCTATTCTCTTTGCTAACCAGTATGTTTTTCATAGAATCTAAGAATTATTTTTGCTGTGATTTGCCAGTGGTATTCCTGGGTTATTTATATCCCACAAATAAGTGAAGCCATCCAATATCTGTCTTTCCCTTTCTGACTTATCTCACTTGCACAGATTTTTGGGGGGGCGTGGGGAGGAAGGGAGGTAATGTTTGTTTACATTGTTGTTTGTACTTTGGAAATTAATAAAATGGGAAAGAAATGCATTATAAAATAAGAAGAAAACTCACAAAACAGAATGTTATAGAAGGTTGATAAATTCTCTATCAAACATTACAAACGGAAAAAGAAAAATAAATAAATAAAAATGTCCTCCCAAACTAAAAGATCCTAGAAATCCAACCAGTACTTCAAAGTTAGAATAATAATAATTATTATTTATATGTATAGAGACATAAACTTAGCAAGAGAGAGTCAACAGCTGCCTTTTACACATCACTCCTTTCCTCTTCCTCGAATCATTAACTTTTATTTAAAAGCATTTTGCTTTTATGGATGGTTGAGTTACTTGAACAGATGAAAGGTTAAGAAGTGGGAACACTGTTGCTTGGTGTAAGACAGAAAAATTTGCAAGATGTTTCATCTCAGTAAAGGCCTCCATAAACTGAAATAGCAACGAACAATCTGTGGCTGCTAAATGGACAATACCTAGAAAAAGAATTTTCTGCTCACAATTACTCATTATGAAAAATTCATTCCAGATATTCAAAGAATAAGTTAATGCTAAGATACTCACCATGATATGGAAATCATAAACACTGACTAACTGAATAATGTTTAAAAAATTTTTACATCAATAAATATAAGGTCTCTTCAAGCCCTGGCAAACATTCATGAGTATTCCTTTCCTAGGCATCAGCTTAATGGAATCAACATTGTTTAGTAGGGTCTCCCTGGTGGCGTAATGGGTTAAGTATAAGCACTATGAAGCTATATGCAGCCACAGCAGCATGAGTTCAATCCCCAGCCAGGGAGCTGACCCACAAGGCACAGCAGACCTCTCCTGTCTCACCCTCTACTCCCCTCAGCAGTGTATTTCAGCAGATCTGCCTGTTCTGCTCCCCACTCCATCTCTGGTGAAACCTCTGGCCTATACCCCAGTCCTTGTGTGCATAAATAAATCTTTAAAAAAAAATTGTTTAGTAGAAAAGAAATGGACCAAAAAAAGAACAGCACATACTATGTAAGAGGTTATTTTTATTAACATTTTCTCTTTATTAAGAAAGTCCATTCTGGTCAGGTACGTACTAGCACATTCCCAGGGACACGCTTAAGGGACGAGTCGTGGAGCAGGTTTGCAAGGCCAGACCCCGCTACTCAGTGAGCAACCTCTTTCTATTTATTAGCAGCAATACACAAGCATGATTGATGATGTGACAATAGCAGGAGGAGCAGGGTCCGGTAATCAACTTTATGGGGGACAGTGGAGGACATGTTGGCCATGCACACAGGGAGGACTTCCTCTGCCAAATGACTTGGTGTCATTTCTGAGCTACTCCCAGACTACTTCAGACCATGGCTACACAGTCAATGGCTACCTAGGCATACCCAGCTGCCTCTGATGTGGGCCATTGTCTTAAGGCCGTCATGTGGGAATGCCTGATCCAATCTTTCACACACACACACAGGTGCATAGAGAGGCCAGACACACACAGGTGCAGAGACCCCAAATGGCAGAGAGGCCACAGTCCATATTATCAATGACCTAGATATTCACATTATGTCATCACAGTAGCAAAAACTTTATAAAGGTGTCCGAGGCCGGTTGGGTTCCCCGGGGTGGTGGGGAAAGCGTAGGCGGTGGAGGCTGCGAGTTCCGTGGGGAATAGGGGATGGTGAGTGAGAGACAGAACACACCACAGAGTGTGATCAGGCGGTTCCACTTTATTATTCGAGAATAGGGTTTTTAAAGCATAAGAAGAATTAACTACTGACAATGGCAGGGTGATTATAGATATTCAGATGCATAATCAATTGCATACTTTGAGGATTGAGGAACTTTGGGAAAATGTCTTGTTGTGATGTAAATACCAGCAAGGTACAGGACATAATCTTCAACTTTTGCCCTAGGCCTAGGGTGGAGGCTGCTGTCTCCATACCTATTGTCTGAAACCAAGACCATAATAAAAGAAACATCTTTATGCTAATCTCTGGAGGAAATAATCTAAGGAACTATAAACTGATTTTTCCAGGCAAGGAAGGGAAATAGGGAAAGGGATTAAATGTTCCTTGTTCAAACAGTAACCCTTGACCGGGCAAGGACACTTCACTGTCAGAAGAACATCTCGATGCCAGGATCTAATGAGCAAGGCCAATGCATGCAGGCATGGTGGAGAAACTTAATTATTGTTCTCACCTGAAATTATACTTAAATTTATTTGCAAGAAGAAATATCGCATCCTGACTTATGGGAACACTTCCTTGAAGGCTCAACACCCATAAAGTGACCTTGTAAAAACAATATGGGGGTCTAGGCTGTGACATAAAGGGAGAGCAATGAACTGAAGAGCATCTTGCTGAGTCAATAACTACCCTATTCTGTTCATTGTCTTCAAGATGCTATTCAATTTTAGCTTTTCCTTCACTTATCTTCTTACCCTGCTTTATTCTTCCCTAATCTTTAAATTGGGGTGCCTGGCCCATATTCTAATTACCAGGTTCCTACAGAAAAGCACAGATCATTTTAGCTTGACTTTTTCTGCCTGCCCTTGGCAATAGTTAAATAAGCAAATTGCCTTTGTAACGAGCAATAGCCCTGCTGTTCCTCATTCTTCCCGTTGCAAATTAGCCCCTTAGGAAGTCACTGATATTTGGACTTAGAAATGATAGTGGAAAATTACTCAAACTCTTAATAAATTGAGAAAGATTTCTAGAAGAAGTATCATAGTCATTCATTCATATAAAATTTAATTCTGTCACATGCAGGAGTTGTATGTTTATGAACCACTAGTAGATCTTTGATAGTTGAAAGAAGCCAAGATGGCAACATAGGAATGGAAATTATGTTTGTTATTAAGTTGTTTCAAGCAAATTTAACTTTTAGTTTAAATAATGCTCATATGTATGTACAAATTGAATACAAATCCAGTATGAATGAATGTTTCAAATATAAATCAATACGTATGTAAATAGTTAAGTGAATGTGTGTATATGTGTATCTACACACAGGCAACTTTACCAACTTAGAAAAATCTACTGCTGACTGATAAAGGAATGATGGCTCAAATCAATTATATGCAAGTAAATGCTGATCCTTGAGAGCTAACACCCACAGTCAGTTGACTTTAAGTAAAGGCAATTATTCTCAACAATGGGGTGGGCCTTATTTGATCAATCATGACTCCTTACGTTTAAAACAAAGCTCTCCCTGAGGAGAAAACTTTCTGTCTTTAGACGTAGCATCAACTCCTACCAGATTTTCAACCAACTAGCCTGCCTTATAATTTTGGACTTGGCAGCCCAGGGTTCACACATATATAAACAAATTCCTTGAAATAAATGTCTAAATTAAATAAGAAATATTATATTTTATATATGTACATGTATATACATATACACATATATATATTACATATGTATTAGCTTAGGCAACTCAGACATAAATAACCCAAAGTCCTTAAAGTGAAATAGCTACTTTTAATTTTCAAATGTAACCTTGACACCTAGACTCAAACCACTGCATTATAATCAAGTTGCAAGTCAGCGTTATATTCCAGATGTTCAAGTTTCCAACAATTTAGGGAACAACATGATGACCAGAGAGGAACCATCTCGTTATGAAGTGGTATTACCTGCAAACAGCAACTGCCAAGAAGACCTTGTCATGGGAATTCCTACTAAGACACTATATGGTCAGGGTTCTCCAGAACCTCCTACATCCAATTGGTTTGGGACTGGTTGACGTTTTATGTCATCTCTATAGAAATTGTCGTTAGCATTGGAAGCTCTAGGGCTGAGCTGAGAATGCTGATCATATCTGGGAATTATATCAGGAATGACACTATTTGAAGCAAGGAATATTTCAATGGACACTGATATCTCATTCACTGAGTGCTTACTGCCTCTCACACGCTGTGCTTGGTGTCCATATTCAGCATCTGGTTTAAGCCTTTCAACCACTCTCTACTACAGATATTATCATATCTATTTTATGGATAGGGAAGCTAAGACAGGAGAGGTCAAAAACTTGTCTAACCAAGCTCAAAGCTCCAGGAATAAACACTTGTTTTTCTGATGCTGGATCCTCTAGCCTTCACCACAAAACTCTTTAGAATTTATATAAAGAATTCCACGGATGTCACTAAATTCTGATGTTGAACACTTGAGCTAGGTGTGGTGGACATCATTTACAAAATTATTCCTAATCTAAGAACTGTTTTTATGATCAGTTCCTATTTATTCATCTATGCATGTTTTACACCCTCAGCAAAAATGTGAGATGTGAATTATTTGGTTTCGGAGAAGAGACAGTGGAATAAAAATGATTGTCTTCATTTTTTCTTCTCCTGTATATGCTTTGGGTGGTTTCTGATGCACAGTAGAGAAACAATAGGCATTATACGTGTGTTGACCTGATGGAAAAACTTATTTAAAAAATCCTTATCCAGTGGCTCTAGCATCATACTTGATGGCTTCCAGAATGTGAAGTGAAGCCATTCACCACAGTTTTTTAATGTACTCACTGCAGTTGGCCAAGGGCAAGCTGCCAAGCTCTTAAACCCAGATGCTCTGGCGACAGGAAAACCATGATGGAAAAGTCCTTCGCTGAAGCCACATCTTCTTCAAACAAAATCACTGCATCTTTAGATAGAAAAGTCGGAATATTGTAATTGATATTGAAAGAGCCTATTCTAAAATAATGAAGATCTTGCCTAGTATTCATTTTTTTATTTGGCCAGCTTTTCTTTATTTTTTCATGATTGTACCACAAATATTTTATCTACCATGAGCAAGTTAATGCATTATTGAAAAAAGACAATAAAATCATTAAAATTGACCACACCTGTGGTTAAATATTGTGATCACTGTATTTTATTTATTTTTTTAAAGATTTATTTATTTTATGCATACAAGTTGGGGTACAGGCCAGAGGCGTGGGGCAGTGAGAGGGTTCACCAGAGACATAGCGGGGAGCAGAACAAGCAGATCGATGGAAATACACTGCTGAGGGGAGCAGCGGGTGAAGCAGGAGAGGTCTGCTGCGCCATATGGGAATCTCCCTGGCCGGGCGTCGAACTACACAGAGCAGCACTTAACTGCTGCGCCATCAGGGAGATCCAATCACTGCATTTTAAATCAGACTTTAATAACCATTAATTATGAGAAAGTCTTTCATATCAGTTTTCATCCTACTGCTTAACACAAGTCAATATAACTATGATTCTTTTAAAAAATTAATTTGTCTTGATGGTAATGTTAAATCTATATCAGAGACAAAATGCAAAATAGTCTCTTTCCATTTGCTACATAATAATTATATCAACGTAATAGTAAAAAAAAAATTTCCTGTCACTCATTATTTGGTTTGTATTCTGATATTATCCACACTCGCTGTCTAGCTACAAGAAAGGAGTTTATTTCTTATTTTGTTTTCTTTAAAGTAAACCTTAGCTTTTATTTCTGATTTCACCAGTTTTTCCACTAAGCCCTTTTTTTTTTTAAAGATTTATTTTTTATTTATACATACAAGCTGGGGTACAGGCCAGAGGCGTGGGGCGGTGAGAGGGTTCACCAGAGACAGAGCGGGTAGCAGAACAGATCAGAAATACACTGCTGAGGACCTTCCCGGTGGCACAGCGGTTAAGCGCTGCGCTGTGGAGCTGTCGGCAGCGGCATCGCGAGTTCGACGCCCAGCCGGGGAGAATCCCACATAGCATGGCAGACCTCTCCTGCCTCGCCCGCTGCTCCCCTCAGCAGTGTATTTCTGATCTGCCTGTTCTGCTACCCGCTCTGTCTCTGGTGAACCCTCTCGCCGCCCCACATCTCTGGCCTCTACCCCAGCTTATATGTATAAATAAAAACTAAATCTTTAAAAAAAAAAGAAAAGAAAAAGAAATACACTGCTGAGGGGAGCAGTGGGTGAGGAAGGAGAGGTCTGCCATGCCATGTGGGAATCTCCCTGGCTGGGCGTCGAACTCGCGTCGTGCGCTGCTGACAGTTCCACAGCGCAGCGATTAACCGCTGTGCCACCAGGGAGGCCCACTAAGCCCTTTTTTTACCTCCAGGATACGACATTGTATTTAGACAGTTCCAACTGTCTGTGACAATGGTGGATGGCAACTCCTATGTGAACAGGTGGACTGAATCACAGACTGGAGAGCCCTGTCCAAACAGTTCGGACTCATCGACCATGAGGCACCATGATTGATAAAAAGCATGAGATCCAGACTAATGATTACCTCAAGGACCCAGGCTATATTCTCCTTTCCTAACCTGGCTCCCTCATGTATGGGTTTCTAATAAAGCCTTGCCTGGTTCACTACACAAGTGCTCTCTGGTGAATTCTGTTTCCTCTATTAAGGGCCCACTCTTTGGGGTAGAACCTGTAACAGAAACTCAGCCTGGGTCCAAGTGTGGGGAGACATGGAGCAGAGACTTATGATAAGCATATAATGTCCATGAAAAGTAACATGTCATTACAGACCAGCAAGATTTGGGAACTCTTGATTATCTTAGTATAACTTAGTCTTTCGCAACATAAACATAATCTATGTGAAACTCTCTAATGGAACTCATCACTCTTTTTTTCATAATTAAACTTACAGCAAACATTTATCAAGCCTCTAAGCACTTTGAGGGAGTAATATTATCTAGGTCTTATTATTTCCCATTCTGGTGAGCACATATCCCATTATGGATAAAAAAATTAGTGAGGACTATAGGTTCCTTGGTGGTGAGTGTGGTGTGGTAACACACATCTAAAGAGATGTAATTCTAGACCTCTAAATCTTATACAATGTTGTCAGCCAATACTACCCCCCAAAAAATTTAAATAAAAATGTAGTGAACTGATATGTAGATGGCAAACATGCTCTTATTGTAATTACTATAACTAGTGTTACGCTGATAAAAAAAAAAAGTTATGAGGAATTAAAATGCTGCATAGTATTTTCCTAAATTTCTCGAGTCTATCTAACATCTTATAACTATGAGCGCCCATGATCTTCATTTAAATGTAGTTGCTAAAGTCACCTAGTGTGCTGGTCCATACTGAGCCAGCTTTGCAGAAATGATTGTCTACTGTCCCAGCATTCATAAAAGCAATCAAGGAAAAGCTATTTTAAAGTAAATCTTAATGAGCATAAGACATGCTTACTAAAGGAGAGATGTGTAAAAGCCTCCAAAGTGTCCCCAAAAAATTAGCTTTAAAAGAAAACATGATTGTAATAGACTCACCAATATTTCAATGGTTTTGAAATTATGATTCAAACATTGGATTTACAAATTAACACAGAACTTTTGGTAAATAAAATAAAACTGATAAATTGAAACTAACTTGATTATTTCATTAAAAAAATAAAAATTTAGTGATGAATATCATGCATCAACTAAGTAAGTTTTCCTTTTCTTACTGAACAGCTCCATTAAAACCAAACTTGTAGAAAATTAAAGAGAAACTTAATGTCCAAAGTAAATATTGTGCCTTAATTTAGTCTGCTTCATCAACAATCCTCATAAGGACAAAAGTCCCTCAGAGTAAAGGTAAAACCGAAAGGATAGATAAAACAGTATGGGAAATCATCATTTTTTATCTATAGTTTAATACTATAACCACTCTTTACTTTTCTCAAAAAGGACTAAATAGGCTAATATTGCCTTTGATAGTCATTACTTTGAAGATTCGTCCTTCAATGATTACAGTTCACTTTTAGTATTCTAGAATTTGCAATAAACAGGAAAACATTTCAAATGTTACTGAAATAATAAAAAAGATGATCAAGTACCATCCTTTAAAATATATATTACTATAAATTAGATCCCCCTTCTCCTGTTCCCATGATTTTTGATTTTCCCAAAGACTCTGAAGTCAGTTTGGAAATATTGGATCTCACTGCATCTGGTGGTCCATGTTTGTACCACCTGGAATCTGTTAGGCCAAAAATAATCTCCATCTCCGAGCTAATGTGTGTTGGCATCTATTCATCATCAGTCTGCCCCATGAGATGGGGAGTCATAGAGTGAGCCTTCGCAGCAGCTGGTTCTGATAGTGCTTTTTGTATTCGGGGTGGGGCGGGGGGAGGGTCAGTGAGCAAATAAGGAAGGAGGGGAAAAGTCAGAAAAGGAGGAAAGGGCATGGGTCTGGATTTTTGGCTACACATTTCATCCAAGGTATTCAGTAGAGCTGGCTCTGCTTAAGTAGTTGATGTTAGGTGTTGATGACCAAAACTGCATGAGAGAGAGAGAGAGATTGAAGCAGAGTTTGTGGTCACAAAGCAAAAAGACACTAGTTACACACTTTTATTATTTCTTAGTCCCAAAAGGTTGTTTATAAACAATTTTAAACCTTATATAATTCATGAAACCGGGGAAGAATGTCAGCAGTAGCTATAAAATAAACAAATGGCAGTATTATTACTTTTTTAAGATGTATTTATTTATGCATACAAGAGCTGGGGTGTAGGCTGGGGGGGTGGCGGATGAGAGGATTCACCAGAGACAGTGGGGAGCAGAACAGACAGATCTACTGAAATTCACTGCTGAGGGCAGCAGTGGGCGAGACAGGAGAGGTCTGCTGTGCCATGTGGGAAGCTCCCTGGCCTCATGCTGCAGTGGCTCTGGGTACCTTGTTAGTGCTGAGCCTTCACCCCTTGCACCACCAGGGAGGCCCCCAATTGGCAAGGTTTTAAAAGAAATTGAATTTTAACAATGGGACCTCAGTTGTACTGAATGAAGTTTTTTTAAAACCCATATTGATTTTTAATGATAATGGGAAAATATATTACTATAGACACTATTGCATGTAATACACTTGTGTATCACTTAATATCTCTTGATACACTTAGTACACTGATTAAATTTCCTATCCACTATAGTCCTACTCCCCTAAAATACCAATATTGAGAATGATACATGTGAATTTTTTTCCTGTCGAACTCTAGATTCCAGTACACACACATGCACACACACTTTGTATGTGTGGGTTTTACACTATTAGGTCTGTGAATATTTTAAGATAGCATTTAATGAATAGCTTCTCCAGTTAAAGTTTTTTTTAAAAATCAATATAAAAGAGAGATCTTTTTTCTAGTTTCAATGTTTAGTTTTCTTAGGAGTTATTGGCAACCTATCGTTTTATGCGAAAATGTTTCCTGTTTTTCATTATGAAATTTTAGTTGTTCCAAACAGCTCCCTCAGAACAATGAATAAAGCCCATTTTTTTCCCTATCCTGTTTTAAGGTTCCAAGCAAAAAAGGTAAAAATAAAAATTGTCACCCTTAGTTGAATGAATTGAGGCTTGTTTGGGTTTTTTCCACTTGTTCATCCTTACTTGGAACAGCCCAGCCCTCCTGTCTCCCAGAACAATCCTTACACTGCAACCAGAGAGAGCTGCAATTTGCACCTAAGCCTGCTGCATCCTCACTTCTCCATGCTGGCCCAGGAAGGGCGCCGTATATCAGGTTTCCTCGTGTGCTGTGATGGAGTTAAAAACGTTGCTATGTTAACTTCGTAAGCAACAAACACATCTCTAATGGAAAGCCTCAAAATCTTATAAATTCAGTAGCACAAATTACTTTTTATTTCCTTAAATCAAATTCCCAAATGTTCTATAGATGCTTTCATCCTCGATATTTGCACTCTGAGAAAATTTTCTTTAAACCCCAAAGTTACATGGTTACATGAGATAGAAAGCTTAAATCAAAATAATTCCTCCTCATTTTTAATTAGGAAAAAACTCATAAAATAAATATTAGTAGAAAAAAAACTATGTTGTCCTAAGTAAGGATTGCTATGGTGAATGACCCTTTTACTTCATCCTGCAAAAAAAAAAAAAAAAAAAAGAGAGATTTATTTTTTTTTAAAGATTTATTTATTTATACATACAAGCTGGGGTACAGGCCAGAGGCGTGGGGCGGTGAGAGGGTTCGCCAGAGACAAAGTGGGGAGCAGAACAGGCAGATCAGAAACACACTGCTGAGGGGAGCAGCAGGCAAGGCAGGAGAGGTCTGCCGCGCCATGTGGGATTCTCCCCGGCCGGGCGTCGAACTCACGTGTCGCGCTGCCGACAGCTCCACAGCGCGGCGCTCAACAGCTGCGCCACCAGGGAGGCCCCAAAACAGAGAGATTTAAAGCTGAGAACTCTAGGTGACAAATCTGGAACAGTCACAAGTCTAAATTTGTTTTTATCCAGATAATAGTTACTACCATCAGAATATATTTTAAATAATTTCTCTTTTTAAACCAAATTTTAAACTACAGGAAAAAAGAAATGAAAGTTGTCCTTACAGCTTAAAAGGAAATTAAGCTATCCACCAAAATGCAAGCCTAATCTACATCCTAAACAAGAAAAATGTAAAGGAGAAAAACATTCCTGAGAAAATTCGGGAAATTTGAACATTGATTAGATATTTGATGGTATTATAGTTTTATCATAAAATACTTTAACATATATATGTAAGAAATATATGACAATATGTATATATACATGTAATATAAACACAATTTGTGATTGTATTCTTTAATGGCCCCTGTCTTTTGGAAACACATACTTATACATTTATGAATAAAATTATATGGTGCCTGGGATTTGCTTGTACTTAAATGGTAGGGTATAGGATGGTGGCACTTCATGGGATGAAGATGAACCTGTGCCAGAATTCACTCATTGTTAAAGATTGTGGCAGGCACATAGGTTTATTATACTCTTCTCCTGTGTACTTGAAGCTTTTACTATATTTTCTTCTTTGTTATAAATGACAACTCAAATCTGTTTCAGTTCCCTACTATTCAATGTAAAGTGCACAGGCGACTTTATTGTCCAATTGTATTGTCACATAGCTTACTTCTCCCCCCTCCTTTTGAGGCAGAGACTACTGCTTATCCCTCAACACCCATTTTCTCTTCTGTCTCAGTAGTAAAGGTTTGAGGCTACCTCTTCCTAACTTCTTGCAGCGAGGTATGACCACATGACCAAGATTTTGCTGATGAGATGCAAGCAAGTGATCCCTGCAACTTCCAGCTGCACCGACCTCACCCCTTCCTCTTTCCTGCCAGAGGGGATGCAGATGTTGCAGTGACCCAACAAGGACCATGCAGACACACAACATCTCCGGATGCAAGAGGAGCATCTTAGCAACATCACTCTTCCTAATTCAGGGTATGTTCCTGGAGTTTGATGTTGTGACCCCATCAGTTACTTGCCCTCTGCACTTCCTTTTAAGTTGAAATACATTTAATTGAGGCCCATGACTCAGCAGCTTTCTCCTTCCTGGAAGTATAATGTGAATTCTCCTTCACAGGTTATGGAAGAAGCAGCAGAAGATGACACATAGTTTTTGCTCTTATCTCTTTTCTAAACTGTTCTTCAGGGGCAATAAAAGTGTGATGCAATCAGAGTGTGGATCTGATACAGTTTCATACATTTGAACATATTCATCTTAACTTGATGATGGATATTTTAGAGTCAGATTAAGCATATAAACCAAAAGCCTTAAATGGTTACTTAAATATTAGTCAAGTCAGTTTGTCATGAACTATTAAGATTAAGAGAAATTATGGTAGATTCAGTGGTGAAGAGTAGACTCTGAAAATCTTCCATTAGGAAAATTCAGTGCTCAAGTGGAAAAATTGACCTCAGATAGACCAAACTCATATTTGAATATTGATGCAAAAATATGAAGTATTAATAAAATATATGCTGCAGCACATTAAAGGAAAAATAAACTAGAAAAAAATGACGTACACACTGCAGCCAACTGCCTGGATTTAAATCCCAGCTCTGCCTCTTTTGCTCTTGAAAGACTAGCTAAACCCTCTTCTCTCATCTAATTAGTGAGACAATAGGACCCACCTCATAGTTGTCTTGGGTTGGTTATTGTTTTACCATGAATTGTGCCCCTGCACACACACACACACACACACACACACACACACACACACACGTTGAAGTACTAATCCTCAGAACCTTAGAATGGCCTTTATTTGAAAAGTGTCATTGCAGATGAAATTATTTCAAATAGTATAAGACTGGAGAAGGGTGGGCCCCTAAACCAATGGGATTGGTGTCCTTGTAGAAGAGGAAATTTGAATACAGACACACAAGGGGAGAGCATCATGTGAAGATGAAGTCAGAGATTGGGGTAGAGTTTCTAGAAGCCAAGGAAGATCAAACATCAGGAGCCAGGGGAGAGACTGCACCAGAGTCTTCCTCACAGCCCTCGGAAGGAACCAAACACTCTGACAACTCGACCTTGGACTCCAGTATCCAGAACAGTGAGAAAATAAATTTCTGTTGGTAGGGCCCAGTTTGTGGTCCATTGCTAAATAGCAGTTTTAGTAAACTAGTACAAAAGAGAGATGCACATGTCAAACACTTAGAACAATGTCTCGTACAAGACAAGTGTTTAATAAAGTTAACTAACTCTGCTTATTATTTAAGTATATAAAGCTTATTTAGATTTAGAAAGCTTTACTTATGTTTTTATTTGCATGGCTTCACAGCATCAATAACTATGATAAATGGCAAAAATTAAACTACAATATTGTTAGGTGCATTTTGGAAAGACTAAATGATTTTCTCTACAGTTAAGAAAATTTCATGGAATTATGACCACAGGAGTAAAGCATTTCTTGAAATTATTATTTCATTATAAATTATGCCATTTTCTTGCACATATTTTTAATGATAGCATGATAAATAAGTTGCATTCAGTTACAAAAAGATGCCTATGAAAATCAATAAATATAACCCTCAGGGCTGTCTTTATGGCAGTGGACTTATATACCGAAGAATGGCAAACTCTGGTATAGTAATTTATGTCACTTCATTATATCTTTCTTAGGTATTATGATATTTTTATTTTTTTTTATAAAGTATAATTCCAGGATTTTTCTCTATTTGCAAATAAAAGCACAGAGTATTTTAAAAGCCTTCTGGGGAAAACTGATTCCCCAGATTTCTCCAGAGAAAAATGACTTAAGGTATTTAACTACCTTTTCATTTCACAGCTTTGGTGTATTAGCTAATATTTTAAGCATTAAATTGAACCTAGATCGGAGCAAAAGTGTTAGTATTCTATACCATTTATAATGAAATTGTTAAGAATTAATAATATTTTAGGACTATTTTTTATTTTAGAAAATGGAAAATGTGTTTGAATCATGTGAATTTTTAAAACTTTTTTTCTAATATTATTTTAAAAAGCTGACTATAAAATCTTTTCTTCTTTTCTTTCTGTTTATTTCTACCTTGTTTCAGTTTCTCCATGTTTAAGAGACTAAGGATCCATAATGCCAAAGAGCCCATCATTTAAAATAAAAGTCAGAGCCGGTGAGGCAGAGCACCATGGAAACAAGAGAACTGGTGAACTGAGTGCTTATTTTGACTTCACACAGAGCCTGGATCTCAGAGCATCCTCACATAATCATTATGCAACAAATGTATCAGTGTGAGCTGGAAAAAACAGCTGTCACACTTTTATAATAAATTGATCAGCAACTCGAACATTTAACCCAAGAATAAGACACCCCAAATGTTAGGGAACATCACAGAAGATAGCACATTGACGTTCTTTCTTGACATCCAGAGGCCAAAGTTCCATTCAAAAACAATTCAAATGTGTTGAGATTTAAACAGATATTCAGGTACAAGGCTGCTCTTGCACCCCCGATTTTTAGTGAAGTAGATTTATAAATCACATCTGCATTGTTCTGCAAAAATACACATTATATTCTTTCAAGTGCAGAAGAGCACTTCATAATAAATGCCATTCGTGTATCAATACAAAACACTTATTTGTTTGAAAGCAAAAAGGGAGAATAACTTCTACAGTTTAACTTCTTATAACTTTTGTTTTTTACCAAGTGTATTATTAACTAATCAAGTGTTAAGAAGAATAACTTAAAAGGAAGGAGGTAGAATAATTTAAAAATTATATTCAAGGCAACTGGGTGATCTTCATAAGTCAAATGACATAGGAAATAGTCTCATTCTTCCCAGTCATTAATTTGCAAATCTTGTGACAAAATTTCATCTTCCTTATCGAGGCCTAGAAAAATTCTTCCAAAAATAATAACAACAAATTTCGTTCCCACTATGTAACTTCTAAAAAGTTCTCATGGAATTCACAAAAATAAAAGAGTGAACTGAAACTGAAACAAAAAAACATGGGTATACAAAAGCACAGTGGAGATCCTAACTACTGATCATTTAGCAAGAGGAAATTTTTACAAAATGAAACATCCTGTCTACACCTCCTGGGTTCAATTACATGAAGATTTAATTACTTCTTTAGATACAAGTCTATGGATCCAAAGTCTTTTTCATTTGCTGAAAATCTAAATTAACCAGCAAGCCAAGAAAGCAGAGATTGTTTAAAACTGCAAATCAAACTTCAGATTTCTAATTTAGTCATTTAAAATATTTTTAAAAGACTTCATTTTTTAGAACAATTCTTCCATTTTTTCTTTTTTAAAAATATTTATTCACATAAAATTCACCATTTTAACCATTTCACAGCATTAAATTGTGTGACATTTAGTTCATCACAACTGTGAAACTATCACTATTATCCAGTTCCAGGACATCTATTAACTCAAAAGGAAACTCCAAACCCTTTAAGAAAGTGCTCCCATTCCCTCATCTCCCAACCCCTAGTCCTTACACATTTACTTATTCTGGATATTTCATGTAAATGGAATTATACAGTATGTGGCATTTTGTGTCTGGCTTCTTTTACATAGCATCATGTTTTCAAGGTTAATCCACATTGAAGCATCTCCTTCATTCCTTTTCGTGGCTATATAATATTCCACTACAGGGGCCTCCCCGGTGGTGCAGCGGTTAAGCGTTGCGCTGTGGAGCTGTCGGCAGCGGTGACGCGAGTTCAACACCCGGCCGGGGAGAATCCCACATGGTGCGGCAGACCTCTCCTGCCTCACCCGCTGCTCCCCTCAGCAGTGTATTTCTGATCTGCCTGTTCTGCTCCCTGCTCCGTCTCTGGTGAACCCTCTCGCCGCCCCACGCCTCTGGCCTGTACCCCAGCTTATATGTATAAATAAAAAATAAATCTAAAAAAAAAATATTCCACTACATGTATACACCACAATTTGTTTATCTAGGTTTTTTATCTTTTTTTTTCATTTTTTAATTTTTATCCAGATCTTTTACATTATTGTGAATTTGTTTATCTGTTTACCAGCAGATGAATATTTGATCCATGTCATGTCCACCTTTTAGCTACTGTGAACAGTGCCACTATAAACATTCAAGGATGAGATTTGACTGGAACACCAGTTTTCAGTTCTTCTGCATATATATATATATATATATATATATATATATATATATATATATATATATATATATATATATATATATATATATATATATGGAAGCGGAATGGCGGGGTCTGTGGTAAATACAGATTTTTGAAAAACTGTTTTCTATAGTAGCTGCACCATTTTACATTCTCTCCATTAATATACCAGCATTCTAACTTCTCCACACCCTTGCCCCTTGTTTTGATTATAACAATCCTAGTAGGTAGGATGTGGTCTCTCGTCATGGTTTTGATTTTAATTTCTCTCATGACTGATGATGCTGAGTACCTTTTCAAGTGATCATTGGCTATTTTGTATTTTTTTTGAGAAATGATTATTCAAGCCCTAGACCCATTTTTATTTTTTTTATTTTATATATATATATTTTTTATTGGTATTTATATCTTTTACATTTTGTATTCCCCTTGGGTAACCCACCACCAATTCACCCGTGATCCATCTCTGTGGCCCCTTGTGTCCTTTTCTACTCCACTTTGTGCCCTTATCCTCCCCTCTCTCCCCCACTCCAGTGTCTTTGTGCCCTTATCCTCCCTTCTCCGCCCCCACCCCCAGTGTCTCTCTCCTGTTTGGTTTCCCTATAGTCCTGTTATGAGTTTGATATTTTTCTCTTTCTTTCTGGCTTATTTCACTGAGTATAATCCCCTCTAATTCCATCCACATTGCTGAAAATTGCATGTGTTTATCTTCTTTGAATGCTGCATAGTATTCCATTGCGTATATGTACCACATCTTCTTGATCCAGTCATTTATTTTTGGACATCTGGTTGCTTCCATACCTTTGCTATTGTGAACAGTGCCAAAATAAACATACAGCTTTCCATAGTGGTTGGACCAGTTCGCATTCCCACCAGCAGTGTAGAAGAGTTCCTTTTTCTCCACATCCTTTCCAGCATTTGTTGTTGCCTATATTTTTAATGTGTGCCATCCTCCTTGACCCATTTTTAAATTAAGTTGTCTTTTTGTTGTTGAGTTGTAGGAATTCTTTATACAGTCTGGATTCCAAACCATTATAAGATATATGATTAAAAATATTTTCTCCCATTCTATTGAGTGTTTTCTACTTTTTTGCATGGTGTTCTTTGATGCACAAGTTTTTAATTTTCATGATGTTCTTATCTAGTTTTTTCTTTTGTTGCTTGTGCTTTTGGTTTCATAGTTAAGAAACCATTACCAAATCCAAGATTATAAAGCTTCATTTCTCTGTCTAAGAATTTAATAGGTTTAGCTCTAATTTATAGGTCTTTGATCCATTTTTTGAGTTAATCTTTATATATGCTGGTAGGACACACCCAATTCTTTATTTTTTATTTAGAGATGCAGTCTACTGAAATTTAAACTGATAAAGGAAGCACATATCAACTTGTACAATATTTTTGAACACAATATTCAAAGTGGTAAAGTGTGTTTTCACAGTTAACTTAGAGTGTGAGATTGGAGTAACCAGGGAACATAACATATTGATATATATAAAGACACACAGAAACAAATATCACTTTAACTACGCAAACATGCTAAGATATACAAGAGAACACTATAAAAATACCAAGTATTATTATTTTTATATTAACATAATTTCATTAAGTTCTCCATTCCCATAAAAATTAGTCAAAGTGTTTTAAGCACTAACAGAGGGCTAAAGGATTTATCAACTAATAACCTGCTAATAACCCCTACTACTGGTAGTGAGCAAATGAATAGCAACTTTATTTTACATAACACATTACACAAATATTTTCATAGGCCTTATGCAGGTGATAGTAATTAATAGTTAACATTTCATGTTGTGATCATCAGACATTGAGTGCATTTTATAGGAACTTGTACCAATTAAATGGAAGTAAAATTCAAAGGGATAGTACAGATTATAGTTTAAATGACTCCTCTCTGGGTCACTCTAGTATCACTATGTTACATAGGTCTCTGCTTCCTATTTTTATTTATGGGGTAATATATCCTCATTATTTAAAAAAAATAAATAAGCCATAAGGTAACATTTTCAGTGCTTTTAAAATACAGATTAAAACATAGCATTTATCATTCCTTTTCCTATGATACCATGGCTTTCCTTTTATTGTTTCTGGAACCTTTTGATTCCTTTTACTTTCTTCTTATCACAAACTAGCCTCTATTTATCTACTAGTTATTATTACAAATAATGTTCTCCTAAAAGAAATTGAGCTATCAGACAGGTATTTTAAATGTTTATTTTTTTCTTATCCTGTCATAATTCTATTTGGCAGGAAGGATGTTCTATTGAGCACTTAGAGAAATGTTCTTCTCCTGGGTTTTCAGACAGTTTTTATGAGCTTTGATTTGATTTTCTCAGTTGACTCATCCTCGAGTACAATACAATTTAGCCAGATTTAGTGTTCAGAGACAGCAAGACTTCCCAGCTTGCAGACAAGTTCACTTGCCAGTTCAGATGCAAGGGGATGTACCATTACTCAATTCAATGTGTACCAGCACATTCCCCACAAAACAGAAAAATTCCATTTCCTTCTAGGATGTGATTCCATCCTGATACTCGTAGTGAGAAAAAACTCTCAACAAAGTCCCAGATGTTGAAAAAAATCTTTCTTTGGTTTCCATTTTGGGAAGACAGACAGTGGTGGACGTGAGAGACCCCTGATTTGATGGGGTTATGCCCTTTCAAAGTCTTTCATTAGTATTTGCTTAAGGGCTTCCCCGGTGGCGCAGCGGTTAGGCGCTGCGCTGTGGAGCTGTCGGCAGCAGTGACGAGAGTTCAACACCCGGCTGAGGAGATTCCCACATGGCACGGCAGACCTCTCCTGCCTCGCCCACTGCTCCCCTCAGCAATGTGTTTCCGTCCATCTGCCTGTACTGCTCCCCACTCCGTCTCTGGTCAACCCTCTCGCCACCCACCCTTGCCTCTAGTCTGTACTCCAGCTTGTATGCATAAATAAATAAATCTTTAAAAAAAAAGAATTTACTTGAAAGGGTTTGTCACTGAGTCCTCTTCTGCCATCCAAAGGTTGTACAGGTACATCGGATTCTGTTCATTTGGGGGTAGATGACTATCCTTGACATTTAAGTGGGAAGTGAGAAAAGAAATATCTGGGAAGCTATTAAATAAAGATGTAATTTGCAACAGCTTGGATGGACCTAGAAGAGGTTATGCTTGATGAAATAAGCCAGATAGAAAAAATAAAAACACCATTTTATTTCACTGATTTGGGGTTTATAGAGAAAACAAGCAAACAAATTAACTAATTAAAACAAAATAAAACCAATTAGAGATTACCAGAAGGGAAGAGGGAAGAGAGGTGCATAAATCAGTAAAAGGGGGGTAATGGTGTGGTGGAAGAAAGAAATAGACCTTTAGCAGTGAACTTAATGGATTATATTCACGTTAATTCTCAACAAAGAACAGCTAAAACTTATATATAATGTTATAATGTAATGTTATCCCAATTAAGATTAATGATAAATAGAACTTAAGACATATCACATTCCCAGTCCCATCTCAAACATTTTGACATCAATACTTTCAAATGCTCTCCCAAGAGATGAAGCCGAGATGAAGAACTATTAACCTTGAGGATTTCCTTAATCTCCCTTAAATTTCAGCATAGCTGCCACAGAGGAAAAGCTGATAATACAGTTTTCTGAAAACTTAGCCCCCACACCAGAAGCATCAGCATTATCTGGGGAATTGTTCTATGACAATTTTCAGGCCTTATCCCATCGCAAAATCTCTGGGAGCCAGACCCAGAAATCTGTGTCTGAACAAACCAGCCAGTTAAGTCAGACCCATGCAAAGGTCAGAACCACTGTTCCAGTCCAGGCTTGTGCACTCAGAGTGAGACAGAGAATGTGGGAGCTGTGGCGTCTCCCGCTCCAGATCTGGAGCCTCAGGAAGCTGGCCCTGGCTCTTGTTTTTTTTTTTTTTTTTTTAAGGTTTATCTATGCATACAAGAGCTTGGTATAGGTCAGACGTATTGAGGGGGAAGGATTCACTGGAGACAGAGTGGGGAGCAGAATAGGCGGATTGACTGAAGATACTGCTGAGGGGAGCAGCGGGCGAGGCAGGAGAGGTCTGCTGTGCCACATGGGAATCTCCCTGGCCGGGGATCGAACTGGTGCTTCAGTGGCTGAGAATAGCTTCATAGAGCTGAGACTACTCTGACTTCTATATTACTACCCATAAAAACTCCTATCTGAACCCCACGTCTGCTCCATTCTTTTTTTTTCATTTTTTCTATTTTTATTTATATCTTTTACATTATTGTGAATTCCCAGTGGGTTACCCACCACTGATTCACTTGTGAACAGTTACCATAGTCCCTTGTGCTCTTTTCTCCCCTTTTGATCCCTTATCTTCCCCCTCTCTCACTGAATGTCTCTCTCTTATTTGGTTTCCCTATATTCCTGGTCTAAGTGAAACCATTCAATATTTTTCTTTTTCCTTCTGGCTTATTTCGCTGAGCATGATACCTTCTAGCTCCATCCATGTTGCTGCAAATTGCATGTGTTTATCTTTTTTGAATGCTGAATAGTATTCCACTGTGTATACGTACCACATCTTCTTGATCCAGTCATCTATTTTGGGGCATCTGGGTTGTTTCCATACCTCTGCTATTGTAAACAGCTGCAATAAACATAGGGGTATATGTATCCTTTTGGATTAATGTTTTCATGTCCTTTGGGTAGAGTCCCAGAAGTGGTATTACTGGGTCGTACGGAAGTTCCATTTTTAGCAGTTTGAGGAAATGCCATACAGCTTTCCATAGTGGTTGGACAATTTGCATTCCCCCAGCAGTGTAGGAGAGTTCCTTTTTCTCCACATCCTCGCCACATTTGTTGTTGCCTGTTTTTCTAATGTGTGCCATTCTCACTGGTGTGAGGTGGTATCTCATTGTGGTTTTGATTCATTCTTAATAGAAGTGTTTGCTGCTACTGTGAGGTGATTTCCGCAATCCAGATATTTTAGTGGACAATTGGGTAAGATGGTAAGCCGAGGGTGTGTATCCCTCAAATTCAGCCATGGTCCCCCCAGATTCATCTTCAAGGCAGGTTCTTTATGTGAAATTGAACAAGTACTAATGGCTCCATATGCAACAGTCTTTTCTTGAAAAGTATGAAACTTTTAGATTGGCAGCTCAGATATGCCTTGGCAGATGGAAACTCCATGAATTAGCAGGAGGGAAGGCTACTGTGCATCAATCATTCTTGTGCTGAAAAAAAAAAGACTTTCTTTTAAATCCATGCTTTATTTCTTTATTATTTTTCTCATTCCCCTTCAAGTTTCCTCACTCAAGGGAATTAGATAAGGGCAAATAGGCCCTTATAAGGGTAGTGGGAGGTAGGTGGTTGACAAATGGTCTCAATCTCTTTGAAATGGCAATTACTCCAAAAATAGGTCTATAAATTAACTTCTTGAAATGTTTTTGAATCAAGAGGAAAAGTATTTTTTTTAAGTTTTGTTTTATTTATTTATGCATACAAGAACTGGGGTCTAGGCCAGAGATACGGGATGGAGGGGTTGGATCTGGGAGAGACAGAGTGGGACGAAGAACAGATGGATTTACTGATAGACACTGCTAAGGGGAGCAGCGGGCAAGCCATGAGTGGTCTGCTGCACCATGTGTGTCAGCTCCCTGGCTGGGGATCGAACTCATGCCATGTTCTATGAGCTGGTTGTAGCTTGATAGTGCTGAGATTTTAACCCCTGTGCCACCAGGGAGGTCCAAGAGGAAAGGGTAATAGATGATATGGATTGAATTAGAGTCTCCTCCAAGTTCATATTTTGAAGCCCTAATGGCAATGAGACTCTATCTGGATCTCCTCAGGATCCTTATGAAGTAATTAAGCTTTAATGAGTTCATAATGATAGGGCCCCAATCCTTATAGGAAGAAGCACTCTCGGTTCCTACCTCCCTTCCCCTCTCCTTCCCTCCCTCTCTCTCTCTTTTGCAAAGAGAGCTAGATGTCTGCAAGGCCTGAGAGAACCTACCAGAAACTGTCCCTGTTGGACCTTAATCTGTGACTTCCAGCCTCTAGAACTGTGAGAAAATTAATTTCAGTTGTGTAAATCACGCAGTGTGTGGTCTTCTGTAATGGCAGCCCGAGATGACTAATACAGTTTCAAACAGTAAGAGAATAAGCACAATACACCCCCACAAGTGCTAGTGCTGACTGGCTCATATTTCTAGCAAAAGAGTTGGACAGTTGAAAGGAGTTCCATTTTTAAAGTTGCTTTTTTTACCCAGTAATTATATTAAATGTGTGAATTGCCTTGCTTAAAATCATCTCAACTTATAAAATACCTTAGACAAGCACGTGGGTGCTGTGAAAGGTATTTAAAGGATACGAAAGAGCAACAAAGAAGGTGGGAAGAGGGACATAGGAAATACTGAATCGATGTTAAAAAAAATAGAATTCAAAGATGACATTCCTAAAAGGAAGCCACTACAAATTCACTGCAAACCAACCCCGTAACACTCGGGCCACATCCTGCACGTTGGCTGCTTTCTGATCTAAACTAACGGAAGACCTCCCTGCCATCCATTTAGCATCATCAAAATTGGGAACTGAAGAGCTGAGGAACACCCACCTCATCCCTCGCTGTGAGCCCACACTCCACAGCGGACCAGCCCATTCAGTCCACTCCCAGGTCAGGAGGCCAAGTTCACCTGCTCAGGAAGCCAACAGCCTAGGGCTGCTGCTCCGAGCCCAAAATGTCAGAGGACAGTGAGGAGCAACCTCCCTGCCGGTAGGTGGCGCTCACAGCCGAGGTGGCGCTCTAGGGACTCCACTCCCTGCCTCCCTAAACAGAGGCTGCGGGGAGCTCCAGGTGGAGCGGGGTGGCCGTGTTCACCTTCTACCACAGACACAGGCGTGCGCGGTTTGGGTTTGGCTGGTTCCCACATGCACCTGGTCCCTGTTGAACAGCCAGTGCCTGGAGTAGGACAGACGTCATCTGGCCAGGTGCTGAACAATACATTTTCTCTTCCTTTTTTTCACTCTCAGGTCTCCCTTTTTCTCGCTCCCTATGTAAACAAATGTTTTCATTTTTAGTTCTGTGTGCCCTGCATTCTTAAGTGTGAGAATGAGGACTCAGGTCATTCCCAGTTCTATGGGTTTGCCCCGTTTCAGGAACACTGTGAGGAAAACCACCAGGGAAGAAAGTGGGAAGAGGGTTACCGACACGACCCACAGGGAGTTATTGCTAATATCTGGCATGGTCACGTCTGGAACTCTGCCTACCTTAAACCAAGTAAGTTTTCATCCCAAAATATAATTTTTTTTCCATAAAGTAAATTAACATCTTAAAGACAAGAAAGCAACATAAACGTAGTGGCCCATTTCCTTTAGGTTAGCATAGCTTCAGGTGTGTTTCATGAAAAGCAGTTGTTCAATAAAATGGGAATAGGAATTTCTTGTAAAATGTAATGCTGGAAATATCATTTCTAAATATTAGTTACATGCCTACATTTATAGATAAATGTATATTTTGAAAACCTCACACATGTGTATAAGTATAGGGCGTTTTCTACACACCTGTGGTGCATGGGTCTTTTTGTTTTACCACAGTGTGCCTCGAGAAAGTTGTCATACATGTGACAGAACACCTGGGAATTAAGCAAGCCCAAGATGTTCCATCTGAATATAGACTCATGAACAACACTTCCCAAGGGGTCTTCATTTTGCAAGGTATCCAACATGACTGCCTTTGATAAATGTCCTTTTATTTTCTTCCAAATTACAATGTACAGAGGTACTGTTATGAGCTATCCTTGTTCCTTAACCTCACTGCAGGTGCAGAGTGCAGAGCTCAGTTGCTGCTACTCCAGTTCTCCTGACTCATGACAGCTGGCAGAGTGCCTCTGAGTCGAATGCCTTGGGGAAAAGGTGCCCTTGTGGTACTTCCAGACTGGAGCAAGAGAGATAAAAAGAAACTTTAAACCCGCACCTGTAGGCACCGTAACCGATCAGGTAAATAATGTAAAGCGAGCAGTCGCTCTGTGACATTTCGATGCCTGCTTCAAATGCAGGAGATAGGATTCGCTATCCTCACAGCTTCGTGGCCACTGCTGTAGCTGCTTTGTGGCCAGGGAGGAGATGGCGAACACTCAAATCCTCTCGCCCAGGAAGTCTGCACTGCTCCCTGCTTCCTTCTTCTTTTCTGCCTGTTGTCACCTCTCACCTGCCTCTAGTGCCCTCTTTCGCCCCATTGGGAGCCCACATGCAGGAGTGGGTGCAACTGCAGGAGGAGAAGCAGGCCAGCAGGCAGCAGGAACAGGGCTGCTGGCCGCCGTTCCCCTGAGCCACAGGTTGGCTGGGGCGGAAAACAGCCAAGCTTAATGGTGCCTTAGGGGATGACAGAACTGATGAGAAGGGTGATGCAGCCTGAATATTAATATTAAAAACTTCAAGTTCTTAACAAAGAGTGTGGCATGTAACAGAATTAAAAACGTCAAGTTCTTTTTAAAAGATGGAGTTGTGCTAAGGGATTACAACAGCAATGTCTGTCAAAGAAGATGATATTAGAAGCAAAAGAAGTCCCTGTCACTGTAGAACGGGGTGCCCTTGCAAGACCTCAGATCGAAGAGTAAAATTCAGAAAAAAATACCTCTTGATGGTGTTACAGACGTGTTTTGTTTTTTGCAGATTACATTTACCTTGGAGACAGATCTTAATTCTGAGAAGAAGGAAAAACTCAAGCAGACTCCTTGGGTGAACAAATATAAAGTAGGTATTCACTCATTTTCGGGGAAACTAAAGTCCCCCTCAGCTGAGAACAGATGACCTGGGCGGGTCACACATTACTAGTTCACTTTATTGCTCTGCCCCATTACACTGTAACTCTCAAGAGGGTGAGATCAAAAGCCATCTCTCTGCCTCACCGTGCTCTCCTTGGACTTTACAGCACAAGGCCTGGCACAGAGTAGGGCCTCACATATCATGGAATGTATCAATGTGCCAAAAAGGCATAAATTCCCACTGCTAGTCACATAACTCACAAGCACAACTCACTGTGCAGTTGCCAGTTCCGATGAGAGATGCATTCTTTATGCATGGTTATCATGCATAAAGATGTGAATATATGAAACAAATATTAAAGCTATTTAGTGCAACATTTATCTAGAACTCTAAGCTTTGACTTATATTTCTCTTTCAGGTTCTCTGTTATCTTAAATACTATAAAGCCTTTTGTACAAGCAGCATCTACTGGAGGTCATTTTTGTTGTAGTTGCCTCACAGTAAGCTCTTTGATTCTCTTTTATTAGACTCAGAAAACTCTGTATGTGCTGGTTGCAAAGAACATTTCCTAATTAAATTTTTACATGTACATGTTTATGCTATTGTGGGTTTAATAAGTCAGGACAGATGACAACAGAAGGAATACATGTGGGCCTCCCCGGTGGCGCAGCAGTTAGGCACTGCTCTGTGGAGCTGTCGGCAGCAGTGACGCGAGTTCAAAGCCGACAGGAGAGATTCCCACATGGCGCGGTAGACTTCTCCTGCCTCGCCCGCTGCTCCCCTCAGCAGTGTGTTTCCATCCATCTGCCTGTTCTGCTCCCCACTCTGTCTCTGGTGAGCCCTCTCGCTACCCCCACGTCTCTGGCCTGTACCCCAGCTTGTATGCATAAATAAATAAATCTTTTAAAAAAAAAAAAGAAGAAGAAATACACCTGAGTACAAAAGAAGTCTTCTCTTGCCATCTTACCACACTTTCTAAAAAAGCCTTTCATCCAGAAGTCATTTGATGATAACCTGGATTACTTTATTTTTCTAAGTAATAAACTTTACATTTCAGATATTGAAATGGGCCATTTTCTTAGGCAAATTGCTCAGAGTCCTAATAGTAGGACCATGGATCAGATTCCTGCTCGGTCATTTCCTAAGGTGACACATGTCATTAAGCCACTAAGCCTCAGTTTCTTCTGTCAAATGTAGGTTGAAAAAATACCTATAGTAGGTATTGATACAGTGTAACAGGTGCCAGGTACTGGCTCCTTGATTATGTGTCGTGGACACCAGGTCCTGGATAATGACGACCACCCTCCCACCAGTTACAATTCTAAGTACTTGACATTATGCCAGTTACAATTCTAAGTACTTTACAAGCTCAACTCACTGCATCTTCAGGTTATTGCCTTTCAGTAAGCACTGTTATTATTCCCCATTTACAGAAGAAGAAACTAGGACACACAAAGTTTGAATGACTTGCCAGTCTTACACAACTAGCAGATTACAGAATTAGAATTTGGGTCCAAGCATCAAGCACCAAAGTGCATAATTTTTATAATTTTTGCTGTAGCCATTCCTGCGATGTGTTTTAAAACCAGGTCAATCTCCCATACACAGAAGTATGTACATGCCCTATTAGCTTAATCAATATGCATGGTAAGAGTGCAGAGAAATGATAGCTGTTACCTGAACAAGGAAGATAAAAGAAATGTCTCCATCTTCTGTGCTTAGAAAAAGTCTCTGCATCTGCCTTTTCACTTGTGAATATTCATCCATTCAGTTTCTATTCTGTCACATTCAATACACATATTTCCATGTAATTATTTTAATCCAATGGACTGGCAATCTTCTTTAAAACTATATTCACCATTTGACTGCTTACACAGGATGTTCTTTGAATATTGTTCAGGTTATTTTCATTTAAGTATCTAGTTCAGCTTGATATTGAATGTCAGGAAAATTTGTTAGTATAATTTTCTTGATAGTCTGTAACGATTTCACAGGGTGAAATGTAGAATCAATAAATGTGTTGTCAATAAAGAAAGAGGATTTCTGGAGATGTGTGCATACAGAAAGTGCCGAAAAAAGAGAAAAAGAGGGAAACCACACAAGCTACTGTGCTTTCATACTTTAATATCTCAAAGAAATGGAATTGGGACGGAAGTACTTTTATGGAGTATTACCAAGAACAGAGAGTACTAGGTGATACTCTTCTGGGTCAATACCTAGGAATTATTACTCTGTTTGGATAGATTTGTAAGGGCAATTTTGAGTACTAACATCAGGCCTTCCTGTCAGATGCTCATATACTTTCACTGAAAGGGAAAATAAGATAATGAGAATCCCCATTATATGAGAGAAATGGAACACCACTGAAATACAAACACTGCCATGTTCTCTAAAGTAAACTCTATATAGACTGTACACAATATTGAGCAGAAAGAGACCCTGAAAGAGAAAAGACTTTCATTCGGCAAACAACGCTTTTTAAAGCTATTATGTATCAAACATACAAGCCACCCTAACTACAAAGGACTAAACCAAGTTTTCAAAATGCTTACAGAAAAATGCAAAAGACGGGCCTGAGAACAGCGTGTAACACTGAAGGCACTTTGAAGCAAGCAGCAGAGAGATTTCACGGATCTCCTCAGAAACTTTAAAGGTGTGTGAACAACAACAAAAAAATGTCGGAGGCCATTGAAGATATCATACTAACCTGTTAAGGGTTGGAATTTTTTATACTGAAGATTATGTGATACCATCAAAGAATTTTAAGGATGGGAACCCTTTTCATCAGATATGAACTTCAGTACAACTTGTTGAGCTTGGGTTACCACAGAGAAAATGTGGGTCAAAGGGGGGATGGTCTTGGAAGTCTGAGAGCTGTTAAGAGGGTCCATAATAAATCATCAAAGCAAAGCATGTGGAACAGCTGAGCTCAGACTGTATTGTCGAAATGGGCAGAAGGAGGCTGACTACAGCGCTCTTTAGGAGACACAATCCACTGGACTTGGGTGAACTAGATGTAAGAGGTGAACGAGAGGACTTAGACAACTATTTAGAACTGGGGCTACAGGAATAAAGGAAGTGAAGCAAACAGGGTGGGGAGTGCGAAGAAGAGAAAACATTTATTCAGTTTGAAACATCTGAGTTTGGAAAATCAACAAGACCATCAATAAATATGCTTACCTAGTAATATCTGTGTATATAGATCTGGAGCACAACAAAGAAATACAACCTAGAGAACAAGATTTGGAATCCATCAACTCATTTAAGCTATAATTGCTCCCAAGAGAGCACATAAGTTTGTACAAGACTATAAATAGCATGAGAAGAAAAATTTGCCAAGAACACCCAGTGGACACCCAGAGAACAGAAATGTTTAAAGGATACACAGGGAAGAAGAGTGAGAGATTTTTATGAAGAAACAGGGAAAAAAAAAGAAGTAAACCAAAAGAAAATGTTGTCAAAAGATTCTCCCCACTTGGCTTCTCAGAAGAAAGTGGCAATTAATCAACAATGACAAATCCCACATTAAAATCCAGCAGCATTTTAAGAGATACAAAGAACTTTCTTCTCTAAGTTTACTGCATACAACAAAGAGTGTCAGTTTTAGATGGATGGCCTTAGTTTTTATCTATATAAGCGTATAGATAAAACATATTTCAAGACATTCCCTTCTTTCCTCCCGCTGGTAGGGATGGATTGGAGCCTGGATCTCATTGTGAACATCACCAAGGAGTGATAAAACTCTTCCTGAGCACACAGCAGCTTGACTAACTGCCCCCAGCTAGTCTCTCAAACCTTCCACATACAAAGGGCCAGATTGTGAATTTAGCTGAAAGGTCTGATACTCATTTTCCCAGATTTTGTTCAGCTAGCGATCCATATGGTCAGTGAAATGGAACCCATGTGGTCAGCAAACATAAAGGAAAGTGGTGGGAAGGCGTTTTCATGAAAGAATTTCCACTTGAGACAAGAGTGAGTCCCACAATGTAAGACCCCACTCCACTGCTTCTATTTTGTCCTTTCTCCTACTTTGAAGACAATTCTATGAGGATGTGATGGTGGGAGTGCTACAGTCACCTATGCCCGTCCATGTAGACACTGCAGGGGCACTGAGCAAGGCAGAGCTTACAGACGGAAGGAAACTGGGTCCCGGATAACATTACTGAATGCCTAAAACAAATAAGAAAACTCTCACCTCTGGACTTCCTGTGACATGAGAAAATCATCACCTCTCATTGTTGAAGTCCATTTTGGTCAGATGTCCTGTTACAACCAAGTGGATTCTAACTGATGTACTCTATATAGCCAAAGGCCTAGATAATGTTATTTACATATAAATGGAATAAACCCACTTACTCTGAACACAACCGATACGGTATTACTTCTGAACAAAGGCAGACTGTGCAACGTGCCTAAAATTATGATAATTTAATATGTTTTCCTATTACCATGAAAATGCATATTTTAGCAAAGGTAGCTGAAGCATACAACCTGAAGTTAAGATTAGTGGTTCTGGGAAATTCTGGAAAAGATTGGAGCTGAAATGTAACCAATTAACAAGCCCTGCACATAACTATTGCTGAGTTTCCACTGAAAAAGAACAGCACAACGTGTCAGGAGATTAGAATATGCAAACAAACTTCTCCCCCATGTCTCCACTTGAGGTTTGAAGCCAGCTTTTTATTTATTTATTTTTTTAATTTTCAGATGCGGAGCTTTGCATTGATTAGCATATATGTTTTTATAAAAAATGCCTTATAAATGGTCGCAAACTAAGCCAGCAGGAGGAAAACAAACAGAACAGGAACCAAGTGGATGTGCACCAACACAGGCAGCGCCTCCAGCCTGCAGGTGTCCTCCAGGAAAACTGCACAAAACCAGCAGGTTCTCTTTCATCTCCCAGTGTTGAGCTCTTTCTGTGGCAGGGGTGGGAGTAGGCAGCTCCCAAGGGTGCTTGGGAACAGCACTTTTCCTTCCTAGACATTCTCTCAATTTTTACCACTTACAACCTTAGCAAGGGGTGAACTTGCGAAGTGGTGCAGTGGTGAATATTACTGGTACTCTTCTATTATTTCATTCATCCAGTGAGGAAGGTCTCATAGATGTTAGCTGAACTCTTGCTACTAAACACAGGAACTTTGTGCAAATATAGTCTTGTGATGATTGAAGTCAACTTTGTAAGGAAGAAGGATGGTCTCCTTCTGATAGGATGCAAAACAGAATTCCCTAAGTGTGTTCTAGGTTCCAGAAAGCCTTTCCATGCTTTCCTTCACAACCAACCCAGCTTCCCAACACCATCCAGCACTCAGAGGCGTTATGCAAATTTCATCTATCTAAGATCCTCCCAGTGACTTCAGCCAAGACCCCAAGAATCTTCCTCAATGTCTGAGAACACATCTTTGACACTGACAATGAAATTTGTTTGAGAATTATCTGTTTCCACTGGCTCATGAGATTCACGTAATATCGCAGTAAGTGTAGGGTCTCTCGGTGAACAGGAGACAGCGATGTGCTTACGAATGGAAACACAGTGGCACAGAAACATCTCTCTGGATGCCACCAAGGAATAACTACAGTGTTTTTCTTTCAAATAAGATGCTACCGTAGTTGACTTTGTTGTTGTTCCTCTGGAGTCACAGATGCTGAGCAGATTGTTTGCAAATTGAAAGGAGAGAAAGATTCCCCAATGGTGAATATATTTCTGGATTCTGCGGCAAAGGGAGCCCTTTTGAAAAAATTAAGGGTTCAAAATTATAAGCTTAACTTAATGTCCTCCCAAAGTTTAAACTACATGCTGAATAAATCCACAGGTAGAGTTGAAAGCCAATTTTCACTATTTTTAATGAAGCCTAATCACAGAGAATTAGTAAGGTTAGCATTGTATCAAAGAAACCTGAGAATTCCCATTTCAAACACAATCACTACAAATAAATAGCTTAAAGGACAAATGTTCAAAGCATCCTTTGAAGCCAATTGCCAGAATATTCTTCAAAGTCTTCCACTGTAATCGATACTTCTGTGACAAACAATCTTTATTTAGATGGTCACAACTTTTCAAGCTTCTTCATCTGGGCCACTAGGTCAAGTCTATCCTGGTGTGTGATAGTTTATGACCAATCCTAAACCTATATAGACAATGTCTTTGCTTATTTCTTGATAGTGCAGTACAAAAATCAAAGCACTGTAGCTAGTCTGTTTGTAATTTCCCTTTTTAATATGGTTATACTGACACGCCAGCACTCCAGAGCTGGTGTTATCACAAGCAAAGTTTTAACAAAATGACAGGAGCACACTGCTGGTGGGAATGTGAACTGGTCCAACCACTATGGAAAGCTGTATGGCGATTCCTCAAACTGCTCAACATGGAGCTTCCATACGACCCAGCAATCCCACTTTTGGGAATTTACCCAAAGGACACAAAAAAATTAATCCGAAAGGATACATGCACCCGTATGTTCATTGCGGCACTGTTCACAATAGCAAAGGTATGGAAGCAACCCAGATGTCCAAAAATAGATGATTGGATCAAGAAGATGTGGTACATATACACAATGGAATACTATTCAGCATGGAAAGAAGATAAACACATGCAATTTGCAGCGACATGGATGGAATTAGAGGGAAT
>PVIJ01014184.1:0-41899 GCA_004024925.1 Scalopus aquaticus | reverse complement strand
GGAGCACGCGTGGGGGCGGGGCTAGCGTAGAGGCGGGCAGGCGCAGCGGGCGGATCACACGCCGAGACGGAGCATGCGCAGGGGTGGCGCACGCGCGGGGGCGGAGCAGAAGCAGGGGGCGGAGCCGGCGTGGAGGCGCGGCACACGCGCGGGCTGCTGCGCGCGACCCACCCGCGGTCTCTCCGCTAGCTCGTCAGGACGCCTGCGCAGCTGCCGCGTCGCAGGATGCCCCGCCCCCTCGGCCGCGCCCCCTGGCCGCGGGTCAGAGGCCGCGGGGCGGGCGGCTGTGACGCGCGCGGAAGCGCCGGGCGCGCCTTGGGCCACAGGTTGGCGCCGAGCGGAGGCGGCCACGGCCGGGCGCCCCGACGGAAGGGGCCCGGGAATCGTTCGGAGTCGGCTGAGCCCCTGCCGCGCCGCCGTCGCCGGCCGCCGCATGAATCGGGGGACCATGCCCCAGCCCGGAGAGTGGCGGGGCGCGAGCTGCGCCGAGAAGCCGGCGCTGGAGGCGGGGGCCGCGTCTCCGGGCCGTGTGAGAGCCGCGCGGTCCCCGACCGAGCAGTGAGTGCGGGGCGCGGGCCGGGGCGGGGCGGCGGGCGCGGGCCCCTCGGGAAGGCTGGGCTGGGTAGTCGCGGCCCGGACCCTGCGCACCCTCGCGTCCGGGTACGGCCGTCGGCCACGGGGAGCAATCGGGGGGCCCGTACCCGGGGTCCCGGCCCAGGTGTTTTTTAGGAGGTCCCCCCTTTGCAGTTCTGGTCACCCACTGCCCCCTGCGAACATCTGCTCAGCTCTGAAGTTAAAACCGAGAAAGCGCCAGAAAGTTGGGAACCGACCCCAGAAGCGGTAGGGCTCCCCCAGCCCGGGGCGGGAAGGAAGTGAGCTGCCCAGCCGCGGCCACCGCGGAACCGAGCCACGCGACCTGCTTGCTCTCGGAAGGGCAGCCGCCGCTCGGTGCGCGTCCCACCTGGGCAGACGTGGGACGGGAGTGCCCCGATTCCGTGTTCCGGTCACGGCTTACCCAGACCCTCCCCGCAATTCTTTATATTTAAATAAGCCAAGCCCGAGCCGGCGACAGCAGTTCCTGAGCGAACTGTACCAAAGGCTGCATGAATTGGAAGCGGTTATAGTTTAGCAGGAATTTGGGGGTGGGGAGGTGGAAGCAGAATGTAAACTTGAAGACTGAAAACTTTCTACACTTTTAGCTCCTAGGCACCTACCCGTACATGCTTTTGGAATTTCACAGTTGAGGAAAGCACTCCGATAACCAGTTTGACACATCACTTAGTTGGCCGAAAAGTTGAGTTACGTCACCTGTGCTTTTAGAGCTTTCTCCTTTTTGGAATTTTCTTAAAAGAAGTCTGTGGTTCTTTACCGAGGGCTTTGCCGTTCTTTTTTATTGCTCACCCAAATCCCTTTGCAGTAGCTTTATCCACACTGAATGGGCTACCGGCTTCTAGATTGGCAAAACAGTCTAGGTCTCAAACTTTCCACCCCAGGAGCTATAACCTGAGCGAAACTGCCAGGTGGGGACCACAGATTCCGGGATTCCGACGTGCTGTCTGCATCTCTCTCTTGGGAGTTCTACAGTGTTGCTGCTGGGTGAGCTGTATTTAAAGAATCCAGATAGGGCCTCCCCGGTGGTGCAGCGGTTAAAGCACTGCACTGTGGAGCTGTCGGCAGTGGTGACGCGAGTTCGACGCCTGGCCGGGGAGAATCCCACATGGCGCGGCAGACCTCTCCTGCCTCGCCCGCTGCTCCCCTCAGCAGTGTATTTCTGATCTTCCTGTTCTGCTCCCCGCTCTGTCTCTGGTGGGCCCTCTCGCCACCCCGCGTCTCTGGCCTGTGCCCCAACTTGTATGTATAAATAAAAAATAAATCTTAAAAAAAAAAAAAAGAATCCAGATACCCGACTTTGGTGTGAAATGACCGGATTTTTAAATAGTCCCATTTTATTTTTTTATCTGAGATTGCTTAGCAGGCCCATGCTTATCACTTGGAGCTACAAGTTTGTGCTCTGGATCTAGAGACCTACCTCAGATTCTGCCGGGGGGTCAGTAGGGGGTTCTTTTGCTTCTTCTCCTCCACAGCCCACGCTGGTGCCTAACTGCTGCTGCTTGGCTCATCCCCAGGGTCAGAGCTGTGCCCCCACTCACAGGCCCTACCCCTCAGATGCTGTATGCCCACCTGGGCCCAACCTGTATTGTGCCCCCAGGAAATGCAGAAACTTTGAAACCAGAGTCATGTTCCCAAAAGCACACATAGTTATTTGGCAGGCTTTGCTGCTGGGTGTAGTTGGCAAAATTTGCGAAGCACCTGGGGAAGTGGATCCTGGCGGGTAGGAGCCCACTTTCCCTAGGAAGAGGTTTTGCCGCACAGGTGTTGCTTCTCTCTCCCTTAGTGGAGTTTTGGACTTGGGGCTGAAATGCATCTGAAAGAACCGGGCTGGGTTTGTCGCTTGACACATTAGAGAACTCAGTTACAGATTCCGTAGGTACAACTTCGCCTGGGAGACCCTGGGGGGCCACATTCCCTGCTGCCTGCTCTCTTTAGACCTCCTCAGCAAAACCAGGCAGAGGACATGATTTAAAATCACAGCAAACTTCAGATTTTTTTTCCTGGACTAGATGTCTACTTTGCAGTTTTTCTAGGGTTTAATTTCCTCTTCTTCCTGCCTTTATTGTATTTGATGATCTCATTCTCCTGTAATTCTTAAAAGAGAACAAGGGATATGAGACAGCCCAGATGTCAGCTTCTGAACATCGCATCTTAGGTTTTAGACATTCTTGCCTGTTTTGTGGGCAACAGCGCTGTTTCTCCTTGCTCTGTTATCTTTAGGGATAAAGAAACTACTGCATCATACACTCATTTCCTAGTTTGCATGTCAGTTTTTACATGATATATACTGTCTGATAATTAGGTGTAATAGCTAAAATAGTTATAAAAATAATGTTTTTGTTTGGGTTTTTGTCTCTGTCAAGGACCTTCTTCCTACCCAGAGTTGGGTTTGCCCTGCATAGGAATTAAGTATTTATTTCGGGAAATATAAAACACTATACAACTACGGATATTTTGAGATGTCCTGCAGTCATTTTTAAGATGTTCAATGAACGGTAATTATGAGTACAAATCAGGACCCAGCTTTTGCAGCAGTTATACAGTCGGGATGTGAGTTTTTGAAGAGGGGAGCTGAAGATACGGCTCACTTCCTGCGCTCTTGTAGGGTGCCAGACTGTGTAAACGACTCTCAGCTTGTATGAGGAAGAGAAAAAAATTGTACAGCAGCGCGACTTAACCCCATGATAAGCTACTTTTTAAATCTCATTCTAACTTTTCTTCCTCCCTCCCTTTCTTCCTTCCTACCTTATTTCCCGTCCGTTCTTTTCCTAGTTCGTGTGAGAGCTGAGGTTGGCTAGCGGCCGCTGGGCAAGGCTCACAAGGTGACTTGGGGATCCTCTGAAGAAGCCTTAGCTCAGACCAGATGTAGTTGACTTTTCCTGGAACTTCCTCACTCTCAGTAGGTCTCTGCACTCTCTCCCTGCTCACCCCACCCCTACGTTTGACACACTCTCCACTTCTTGCCCTTGACTCAGCTAATCCTAAGGACCTGAGGTGGCCCTTTGACATAGTTGGTGGACAGGCCAGACATGCTTAGTGTGAGACGACTCCATAGCTCTCTGCCTGATGAGGCGGGGGAAAGAAGGGTGTGCAGGGTGTGAATCTTGGGTCCATAGACTGGTTGTGTATGTGGGGGTTGAGGAGATAGGTAGAGAAACTGTGAACACCTGAGATGAAGGCAAAATTTTGTGTGTATTTATGTTTTTCTGGGCTGAGTTTCTGGTGAAAGCTGTGGGTTCTCAAGGACTGGGAGCAAATACTTTAAACCATGGTCCTTGGCTAACATACCATTGTGGGGATGTTTTCCCACCCACCTCACACCTTTGCAGCAGCTAGGTGGGGTTAGGGATAAAGGTATGTTTGGGATAACAGCTCCTCTGCCCACACCTGCTTTAGAGTCCAGAGCTTCAGTGTTGATGAGAATCACCCTCTTTGTTGAGGGAGCTGGACTGACCCTAGATACCTCTGGAAGTCACGTGGAGTAGAGCGAGCCGGTCATGGAAAGTCCTCTCGCACAAGGGAGGTGGAATTTTGGCCTGGGTGCCGGGACTTTCCTGCATTTGATGTGTTGTTCACCCATCTGCAGCCGCTAAGTGGTCGAGAAAGCCTGGGTAGAGCTTTTCCTGTGCCTGCGTGGGGAGGTGCGTCGGTGTCGGTCACACTGGCTAATCCTGTCTCCCCAGCACCCCTTCAGTGCAGGCCAAGTTAAGCATGAACTTCACGTTCAAGACCAGAGAGCGGAACAGAGCCACACTCGGTTTAGCTCTTTAGACGGCGAAGGGGAACTTGAGCCGAGGCTCTGAGTGGGGAGTGCTTGAAATGCTGTCTTAGCTTTGCGGGTGTGCGAGAGTTGACTTTATCTATGTCCCATGTTTTCTGGTATCAGAAATTGAAAACCCGACTTTACGAAAATCTTCCTTTTCACTGAACTCTGTTTTTAGCCTATAACCTTTATTCTTGGGAATAGTATAATTTTGTCTGTATATAATGGACATTTTCAAAGTAAGTTTTAAAAAATATAATTGTTAGCAGGTCTTTGAAGAGAGCAATAGGAAGGTTATAATTTAGTATGTGACTTAGTGGTGTAGAGTGCCTTAATAGTAAGAATAAAATATTTCATTTCTAGCTTAAGAGAAAATGGGAACTTGAAAATACACACTTAAAGATAATATTGTGGTGGGCCTCCCTGGTGGCGCAGTGGTTAAGAGTTGCACTGTGGAGCTGTTGGCAGCGGCGATGACCAGCCAGGGAGATTCCCACATGGCGCGACAGACCTCTCCTGCCTCGCCCGCTGCTCCCCTCAGCAGTGTATTTCCGTCGATCTGCCTGTTCTGCTCCCCACTCTTTCTGGGGAACCCTCTCGCCACCCCACACCTCTGGCCTGTACCCCAGCTTGTATGCATAAATAAATAAATCTTTAAAAAATAATAATATTGTGGTGTTGAACTAAGAATTTCTAAGTAGAAATTATTAGCAAAAATTCTCACCATACCTTTACCTCCAGCTATTGTAGATTCCCAATTTTAAATGTAATTTTGGTTCATCGTGTTCAACTTTCATATTTTGATTCATTGAAAGATTAGGGCAAAAGCTTGTTGAATGAAGTATTTTCTTAAGTTATTTCTATTTTCCTTGCTCATACATCTCTCAGCTGATTGCCCTTGTTAGTAGATGGATGAGCATTTCATTTTATCTGTTAAATGTTTTCTTTTTTGAAGATCGTTTTGAGGGTGGCCTTTATTAAAGGTCATTTTACAGTCTTCCCGCTGGCCTTGGAAAGTTAGCAGAGGCCGTTGGTGGCTGTGCAAGTTGGCAAACATGGCTTACAGAATCTGAATGAAATCTAGGTGTAACTGAAGTAATTTGAATATATTCTGGGCCTTCCACTTACCAATTTCTGCTTCGCAACTTTTGCATACTTGAATCACTGCTTTTTTATTTCCAGTAGCCTCCCTTTCTGCTCGAGTCATCCTGTCGTGCTTAGTTCTTTTGGTTTCTCCCCGGCCCTCTCCTTGGACTGCTGTGTACTTGGTGTTTGTGGCTATACTGAGAGACACTTGTTTGGAGAACAACAACAGCTGGGTTGGGGTTGGGGGCGGGGGGTTGCGATTGCGTTTTAAAGGAAGCAGATAGAACTGGAGCCTAATAGAGGTGGTGCCAAACGTAGGTGTAGCTGAGCCCCAGGGTTCGCTTGGAAGACAGTTTTAAATGTGAATGATAGTCTGTCAGAGCAGTCTGCAAGAGTGATATATCAGGTCATCCAGACCTTGCCCCCCTTCCTTCTGAAGAGGACCAGATTAGGAAGGGCCTGCCCAGAGGCAGACTTTGACAATGCTGTCAGGAAGGTCATTCACTTAGTATTTATTTTGTAGGAATAGAATTTTTCTCCTATTTGATGAAACTAGGACGGAGGCAGAAAGATACCATGAAATTAGCAAAGAGGAACTAACACATTTAGTCACTTTTTATTTTAGGGGTTTGATGTATACAGTCCTGCGAACCCGGTTTCTGTTTACTTTTAACTTTGGCCTGGGCTCCATGGGTGACATCACAGCTTTTACTTGAAATCTTAGTGGAACCCCAGTCATGGAAAGTACCATTTCCCTGGTATTGTCCTCTCACCCCTACAGCATAAAAAAGGGGGCGGGGAGCTCACCTTCGTTTGGAAAGAGAAACAGAGGAGTCAGAATTGATCGTTGAGTAAATTGCCAACCCTCCCCGTGCTTGACGGCGCAGCGCGAGCATTCACGGGGGTGCGGGCTCTTCTGGGCGCCGGGGCATGTTACGTGTGTCTCTTCAGCGCCGTCTCTCCAGGTGAGACTCTTCCTGTCATTTTGCAGGGGGCTGAATTTGGGTACCGAGAGGTATGTTCACTCGGCCCTGTGGTCATCCTTCCATCTCGGAATGGGCCCTGGCGGTCTCCTCTGGGTCCTGGCTCCGGCCTGGCCCTCTGCCCCGGCCGCAGGCCCGCTGCGCCCAGTGTCCAGGCCGAGGGGACAGGCCGAGCCAGTCACGGGGTGAGCCCGCAGACCGGTACGGTGTCGGGAAGTCCCAGAGCACAGCTGGAATGGCGGGGTGCATGCCTGCTTGGCACCAGTGAAGGGCTCCGGGGGTGGGGCAGGTGGGTATACTAGACTCCCCACCTCAGCTGCCTCTCTGGACACCCCGTGTGCACCACCTCTCTCCTTCTCACCCCCTCCATTTCCCCTGGCTGTGCCAGGCATGTGCTGGGGTGAGGGTGCCAGGGAACAGAGCAGGAATGGCTCAGTCATTCACGTAAGTTCTTATTTTCCAGGAACCCTCTCAAACGCCTCTGTCCTGCCTGCCGTTGGGCGCGTGCCTGAGGCCGGCTGTGCTGTCGTGACCGGGCAGGGTGGGGCGTCGGGTCTGATCGCTCCTTCTCCGTCCCTCAGCACTTCCTTCTTTTCGGCTCTGGGACACCTGTCCCCTCTGAAGGGCTGGCTTGGTGCCTCCGGTTCCTGAGCTTCCGGGGGCGCTGCGCTGCGGGGTTTTCTCGCTTACTTGGGGCAAATGCCCAGCGCTGGCATCGGGGCTTCCCTGTCGGCCGTCACTGACTGCTCCTCCCTCCGTCCGGGCTGCTCCGCTCTCCCTGGCTCGTGGGTTCGGCAAAGACAGAGACGGTGTTTCTCTTCCCACCCTTGTCTGGCTGTGGCCTGGTGAGGGGAAGGAGGCGTCTTAGAGACGCAAGTGCCCTCTTCATCCTCGTCTGGCGCCCGCTGCCGTTTCCTCCCTTCCTGGTACTCGGGGCTCCCTGGGTGGGCTGGCGGCTCCTCAGACAGCAGTTCCGTGACAGAGCAAGTCAGTGGTGGTGGGAGCGTGAAGGGATGTGGGCCGGCCGGGCTTTCTTAGCAGAACACAGGCGGCTGCTTGAGTGTGAGGGTGAGGGAGCAGGGGGAGTCCTGAGGAGGTGTTCTCACTTTGGGGAAATGTTCTCGCGTAGATTCAGTCACCCCATAAGCCTCTCCTTCTCCTTCACAGTATCTGTCAAAATCACGAATTAAGTACTGACCTGGGTGATCATGTTTGGTCTGTGCAGTAATGGCGATGCTCTCGCCCTCGTTGTTAGAGCAGCTGTTAGGAAGTTTGCCTGTGCTGTGTTCAGTCAGTATTGGCGCGCCCACCGTTTTGGTCGCTTGTTAGAATCATCTCTGGACATCACTCAGGAGGTCGTGCTAAGGCGCTTACATGAGGAGTTGAGCCACTGACAGCCATTGCAATTAAAACCTCAGGGCCATGTGGCATGAGGTAAAATTTCTCATTTAAGGATAGTCCAAAGTGAAATGGTAGACAAGCCAGAGTCTGAATGGAGACCTGTGTTTTATCAGTCTGTCATCATGAAACGCGAGAAAAGTTAAACTTCACTGTGAATACATTTTTAAGCAGCTGTATATTATGGTAAGAGGGGAAATGTCTATGCAACACATTTTTGAAATGTCTAATTTGGTGTGATTTCAGTGAGGAGGACATGTATCGTGCTGCGGATGAAATAGAAAAGGAGAAAGAATTACTTATACATGAAAGAGGGTCATCAGGTATGTTTGGAATTGTTTTATTTACAGAGTTGTTACTGTTCATGGTAGAAAATGCAGTTAAATTGTGTCTCCGTTTTCATAAAATAGCGCCATGCACTCCTGGGAAGCCTTCTTGTGCGTCTGGTCTTACCTGTGTCTTTCATTTTGCTGAAGTAAGTTTGGGGAAGACTGTTTCCTGAAGTTTTACAATTTCAGTGCGCTCATTCTTCTGCGTTCTTTACATTCATTTGCTTTTGCACCTGTGAGGATGTGTTTAATCTCTTGACCCCACCCTCTCTCAGTTCTTGATTTCCTTATATTCTTAGGGGGAGGATTTGGTTTTGAGATGTATTTCCCCTTTCCAATGGAAGGGCGCGCCGAGAAGCGTGTGCACGTCTGTGCAGATGGCCTGGGGACCCGACTGGCTTGGGAGAAAGCCGAGCGGTCAGGGCTGGAGGGCGCCGATTCCGCCTTGTTCTGTGTCGGGTGTCCTGCCACGCCACGCCACGCCCGCTCTTCACCCCACCCCCCAACCCCCCCAACCCTTGGCTGTGAGGACCAGGCCATCCCGCTGGCCTCCGGTGTGGCCCAGCTGCGGGGCTTATGTGGAGAAGCACCTCCTTTCTTTGCTGGCTAGCCTCATGCCGGAGCTGAATGGGGGTGCTCCAACTTGGGGACACACCACCGATGACTCACAGGTCACTTTCTCGTTACCACGTAATATGTGTGTGCTTCTGTGTGAGAAACAGCGGCCGTCGGCTTCGTAGTTAGAAGTGTCATCACGGGTGTAATCAGGAGCAGGGGGTAGAAGCAGTGAGGTTTTGAGCTTGGTTTTCAGTTCTTCTGCACAGGACTTGGTGGACCCCCTCCCCCGGGAAGCCCCAGGGGTCCTCGTGCTGGCCCCGTCCCAGTGCTTCCGGGCTGCCGCAGGCCGCAGACGTCTCGTTAGCCAGGTCCTCGGGCCTTTGTTTTTCCCTGCTGCGTCCACAGCGACCTCTTCTCCTCACGCTGCGGACTCTGTTGCGACCATGCAGGCGCCTCAGAGCTTCACGGGCCCTGTCCCCGCAGCTGTGGTCTGAGCTCGCCGAGGGCCGTCGCCCTCCCGCATCTCTGTCCTCCTCGGGCACGGCCCTTCCTGAAGCGACAGCCTTTGGGGCACCTCTGTGAGAGGCCGCCCGTGGGAAGCTCTTTTGGAACATTTATTTCACTTTCTTTCTTAAATATCCCCAGACAAATTGCTGTTTTTCCTAATCTTTTCGAAGATTTTGTTTCATTGTTTTCTGGGTTCTGCTGTGGTTGAAAATACGCGGTGAGCCTGATCCCTGGGGGCAGTTTGTCTTTCCCGCAGTCTTCTCTTCAGCTTCTCAGTTCCTCCTTGATGTCGCCTGAAAGGATGTTTTTTTTTTTGTTTGTTTGTTTTTTGACATTTTGCGTGAGGCATTTTTCTTTATTAATCTAAGGATGCCTAATTTTTATCAGTTAGGAGAATTCTCAACTGTTACCTTTTGAATATTGTCTTTTTTCCTATCCCATTTACTCCTTCCAGAACGCTAATGAGGTATTTCGAGCCCTCAGTCACCCGGGCGTTCCAGCACATACCCTTTCATATGTGTTTCATAGCTACCTTTCAGCCTCTTTTGCATTCAGGACAGTTTCTTCAGATCTGATCTTTTTTGGAAAGATTCTGTTTCCCTTGAACTTGCTAGGTCTTTTTTGAGGACATTTGATATAATTCCGTTGTCTGCTAATTCTGGCAGGTCTGATTATGCCAATTGCTGTTTTTTGCTTATTTCTTGTTTCTTTAGCGTTTGAATCATAAGGTTAGTTTTTACTTATCGGTGTAGAATTTGTTAGCCTGACTTGAATGTGAGACAGTTTGGCTTCGTTGGTGCTGGGAATCCAGGTTTCACATGCATAGCGCCACTTTATGATCATTTCTGGAACTGGTTTTCCAGGGTCTTGTGGCTTCCTCTCAGAACCTTTGTGACAGTTGACCTGTGGTTTTGAATTTCTTGGAGAAAGAGTTCCTCTCCCTGAACCCAGAGCCCAGAGTGAGGCCAGAGGTTTTCTTATGCTCTGTCTTTGTGATTGGCTAAGGTTCTTTACCTAGTCCAGGAGCCAGGGAATTACGGCTCCCTGCCCATGTGTGTCTTTCCGTCTGGTTTTGCAAATGAAGTTTTATTGGAATGTCTTAGTTTGCATGTTGTTTGTGGGCGCTTTCATGCCGGGGAAGCTCAGTAGTCGTGACGGGAGCTTCCTGGCTCGCAGAGCCTATCTCATATTTTCCTCTGGCCCGTTACAGAACATGTTACAGTTCTTGCCCAAGCCCACCTTCCCACTGAGCCTCCCAGCTTTCTGGCTGTGGCTCAGTTTAATTTGCCACCTTGCAGCGGGCTGAGTCCTTGTTTCTGTCACCGTGTGGTGGTTAAGGACCAGACTTCTTGATAATTTCAGCTCCTGGTTACCACTCTGGTTTTCATCTTCCCTCTTTGGTTTATTTATTTATTTATTTTTTTTCCTGCCACTAGGAATGTTCTCTCCTGGAAATAGTAATCCGAATCTTTGTAGTTTCGCAGTTACAGAAAGAAAGACCCTGTTGGACACGGAGCGGCCTGTCCGGTGCCTCCGCTCCCAGCCTGGAGGGCGGCACGGAGCGGCTGTGGGCGTCCTCGCCGGGAGAGCGGTCGCACAGTGGAGGTTATAGTGGTGTTTTGAGACTAGCAGCTGTCAGCGCTCCGTTTCCTCACCCTCGCTGCTTCGCCTGGCCTCTGAGTGGCACAGGCCTGTGGCTCCAGGTCAGGCTGCCGCTCCTCACCTCGGTGCTGAGGCGGGGCCACCCTACCCTGCCCAGGTCCTGCCTTGGAGGGGAGGCGCAGGAAGCCTGGACTTTGCTTCTTGCGAGGCCCATCCGAGCTGGGCCGTGCTGTTTGTTTGGCCAGGCGCGCTCCGTCGGGCCGGAGAACGTGGCCCAGGGCGTGCCCTGGACTCTGGCCTTTGCAGCTCCTCATGCTTTGCGCGGGAGGGGCAGGGCCGTAGCTGGAAGGGCGGTCTTCCCGCCACTCGTGGACGCTCAGAAATAGCTGCTGAATTGAAGCATCGTTAGTCTTGACTGACTGCAGCTCGGGGTTTGTGGTCTCCGTGTGTTAGGGGGCCGCTGACTTCGGCCCCAGGTCATTGCGTGTAAGTTACCTGTACATGCGTTACTTTCCCTTTTATATAAACGGCTTGTTTCCTTTATAAAAGGATTCACAAAGAGATTTTACAAAAAGAGGCAGTTTTTTTTCTTTTAAGGTATTTGCCTAAACTGCAGGGAGATTTAAGGGCTCTTCCCCTGTGCCCCTTAGTCATTCTGCGCAGCACCCTCCTCACCCCGCTGTGAATGCCTGTTGCCTTTCCTCAGCCTTCAGGACAGAATCTGCGTCTCCTCGGCCTTCCTATCCTGTGCCCAGTTCCTGGCTCAGTGCTCGTGACATGTTGGACACCCAGCATGTATGTGTTGAATTCAGATGGATATGATGACATTTTAGATTTATGTACCACTGCCTCAGGAGTAGATATGTTGTTAGTATTTCTGTTTATATCCCAGTTTCTTCACTAACATTTACTTCTTCAGTAATTTGAACAGGAAGTCAAGATAAGCCTGAGAGTTTATCTCTCTGAAACACACACACAGGTATGTGTGCTGTGTGGGAAACGCAGCCCCCTAAAGTCAAGCCCTAACCCTTGTATAACCCTTGTATGTTAAACAAGGAAAACCTGCAGGCCATTTTTTTAAACTATATTACTTATCAGATCATAAGTTTTATTTTTCACAAAGTTACGTTTGTGTGTTCATGAATGTATATACGTATCCTGGGTCATAATAAAACTGCACTTCTTACTATGAGTTATAACCACAAATATTTAAAAGCCAGTGATACTGGCAAAGCCCTTATTTCATAGACTTTTCTGAAGCTGGGAGAAGTGAGGCGTAAGTTCCATTTTTACCCTGGAGTCAGACATTCTAGTTCATCTAACGTTGGATGTTTTGTTAATTTCTGGTTTATCAGCACTGTGGCCTTTGGGGTTCAGGACAGGATGTAAGTAAAGACAGTCGGGTGCCCTTTCTGATACAGAGATAGCACCTCTCGGTATAGCAGAAAGAGAAACGAGTTGCGGGTCATTGACGCCTTTCCCCGTGGCTCAGCCGTCGCCTCGTCCGTGGGATCAGGGCACCTGTTGGTGCAGCTCCCGCTTCTGAGGACACAGCTGGGAAGCGCGAGGAGCCTGGGCAGGGAGCTCCTGCTTTGACTGTGTGTGTGGTCGAGGCCGGGCGATGCAGAAAGCAAAGCGCTTTAGGTGTTGGCTGGTGCCGAGAAACGGTGCGGTGCGGGACAGAGCACCAGAGCGGGGAGCCTGTGTGGCTCTGTGCTGCGGGAGCTTCAGGTGATAGCTGGGCAGAGACCGTGTGGCCAGTGAGAGCAGCCCCGCGGGTTCCTGGGAAGGGCCAGCGAGCCAGCTGTGTTGGGGGAGCGAGGGGGGGCCGCAGCAGTCAGCGCGGGGAAGGGAGGGAGCTGAGGCCAGAGAGGCCGAGGGGATCAGGGCAAGGCCCCCGTGGGCGGGAAAGACACGGGTCCTGTTCAGGGGAGCCGGAGCTCTCGGGCCTGGTGCTCCCGGGCCCCAGAGTGAGTGGCGTCTCCTCACTCAGGCTTTAGATGCATCCTGCTGGCCGCCATGTTAGGAACGCCCAGTAGCGTGTGGTGACGAGAGAAATGCATTGGGGGACCTCTCTGGTTTTATCGAGGGTGAGGTGAGGGTGGTCTGGGTCTGTCACCAGGCAGTGATGGGGTTCTGACATTGTTTGGAATGAAGCGAGAGAAAGTCACCCTCAAGGAAGCAGCGCCGTCACCCTGAGCCTGCCTGTTACTTTATTTCCCCTCCCCCTCTGTTTATTTATTTATTTATTTATTTGATTCTTTAACAGAACTCCGGCTAAGTGTGGCTCCTGAGATGGACATCATGGACTACTGCAAAAAAGAGTGGAGGGGAAATACGCAGAAAGCAACGTGCATGAAAAAGGTGTGCCCTGGGTGCCCGCGTTCAGGCCGTGGGGTCGGTCCGTCCCGCGTGATTATGATGCCCCTGTTTTTAGATGTCAGTTAAGATAACTGCTGGTAGAAGACGATACCGCTTTTCTAATTTTAGAGATGAAGAGACAGACTCCCAAGACAGGGCCTTGTCCTGAGTCCCAGCACTAACATAGAGTCAGCGTCATCATCCAGTGATGCGGTTCTTTTGAAAAACATGCAAGGGACTGTGCCGTTGGGCTGGGCCAGCCAGCGGCTCTCGTCTCGGGTCAGCTGGGAATTCCCACTGGCCTGGCGGAGGCCGCACCTGCTGTCTGCCCTGGGCTGGTGTCACGCCCTCCGCCCCTGGGCACCAGGCCCTCCTGGGCGCCATGTGGAGGGCTGGGTCTGCTCCCTGCACTGCTGCTCCTTCAGTCCCCGGAGCTGCCCTCCTCGCCCGCTGCTTAGGTTAGTGGCTGCGGGTCATCGCCAGGTGTGTCCGCCCCGGGGTTCCTGCGGCACGTCCCGCTGTGACGGAGGCCCCGCAGTCCGGGCGCCCGTGCTGGTGGCCCCGAAGGCGCCTGCACCCCAAGGTCCTTGGTAGCTGGAACGCTGCGCAGTCGCTGCTCTCGGAGTGTTGCCAAGCTCCGGAGATGGCAGTTTCGGTCTCAAACGCCCGCTGCCTCTCCTGACCTCTGGGTTACAGACTTCACTTATCTTCTCTTGGGATTGTTCACATTGCGCAGTTGGACGCACTTCTTGTGTATTAGAGATGCGGCATATTTGATAAAGATCTTTCTAATTTTCATTTTGTTGAGAACTATATTATTTAGCATTTACAAATTTTAAATATTTAAATATATTTGCTTTTTTCTCCTGAGCTTGTTTTTGTGGAAAATCCGGGGCATCTTTGAGCAGGCCCCTCAAGGCTGCCCCACCTGCCCGTGCTGAGCAGACCTTCCTCGGTGTGCAGCTCCGCTGCTGGAAGTCTGCGAGCAGGCTGTGGGCTCTGCTCTGTGCGAGTCCGGCCTGCAGATCCTGCATGTCAGGGGCCTGCTGGAGAACTCAGTCACAGGGTGCCTGGCGCCCTTCGTTCCCGCTGCAGGTTACAGACATCTAGATTCGTGAAGTCTCTGCTGGAATGTGTGCAGCCGTCAGATTTTCTGGCGTTGTCCAGCTCGGCATCAAGCTAGGTTACCAGAAAGGCAGGTATCTAACCTGCACTTCTTCTCCCAGGAAAGCTTTGCCGGCAGCTTTACTCTGTGACCTTGGGCTCTGGAGGATGTGTTCTGACGGTTGGCATCTTAAAGTCATAACTGTGAAGACGTATGTTAAATTATCCAAATCGTCTGTAACTTGGGATCAGCCTAAAGTCGTTCCTCTGTGATTTTAGTTCAAGGGAAAGATTTGACCCTGTAGCTGGGCTCTTTCGGCGACCGAACAAATACTCAGAGGCGCAGCATAAAGAGCGTTGCGTCAGCCCCAGGGCGCTCCTCGCGTCTTCGGGCCGGCGACAGCATGAGTCTCAGTTCTTTTTTAGTGCATCTTTGTCTCGCCGTCTGTCTTTGTTTTGGACATTTTGACGTGTGTCTGAATCCCAATTTCATTGTGGAAGTTTGAGTCACGCCTCAGATTTCACAAGCTATACGTGTACCAGTTGCAGTGGAGCTGGCCGAGCCAAGTATTCCCGGGGTTTTCGGGGTCCGCCCTGGGAGGAAGTGCACGTCAGTGGGTGCGAATCTGCTTGATGGGTTTTCGTCTACTGCAGTGGTTGGATCACTAAATAAAACTCAACTCAAAAATTTTATTACTGGGGAGAAGCACTTACATGCCCACTTAGCACGTCATCTTGTGGCCAAGTGCCGAAATGAAGGTCAAGGCCTTGGGCGCACGTCTGCTTGGCCCCAGCCCGTGGCAGGGCGGTGCCGCTTCCTGCAGGTGCGGGGTGTGGGGGCCGCGGAAGAGCAGGCCGAGAGGGGACCCCAGGACGGGCCGGGGAGTGGGGGGGGCGGGGGGTGCAGTCAGGGCCGACGCCCCGGGGCGCCTGCCCTGGAAATCAGGCCCCTGCGGCCCGGGAACCAGTCTCCGGGTTCCGCGGCGGCCCTTCCGGTGTGTGTCTCGCGGCGGGCCATTGGCGCTGGGCAAGCGGCCGAGCGCGTCACTGACTATTCCATTTCCTTGTTTCACTTCCAGCTGGCACGGGTGACATGTCTTGTCCACTTTTTATAAAGTCTAACAATTATCCGGGCATCTCCTGAGTGGAGGCTTTTTTGACATAGCGTGGAAACTTGGGGTTTTGTGTGTTTTTTTTTTAATACCGACATAAAACAAGTACAGCTCTCTCCCCCCTCTCTTCACTGAGGGGTGGGGTCACCTTGGCCCCTCCAGAATGCTGGTTGGCAGAAGCGAGCTCAGGCGGTTGCTTAGCAGGGAGGCGCCCCGCTGATGCGCGCACAGCACAGCTTGGAGCGCGCAGCTCCGCCAGCCCTGGCCCTTCCTTCCTGCGGCCCGCTCCCGGGGAGACGCGGCATGCGGCCCCCGGGGCCCGCAGGCCCTGCTCCACAGCGGTAGTTTAGCTTTGGGGGAATCAAGAGGTCTCCGCAGATTTTCAACTTCCTTGCGGTGGGGGATCAGCACCCCTAAGCTATGCACTGTCCTGGGAGCAGCTTTGAGGGTGACCGGAGCCTCGCTGATACTTGGTACATTAGTTGCGTGTTCTGGTGCGCTGTGTCCGTTGCACGCGCCGATGGGCCTTACGGCACTAACTGTTGTTGCCTTCTTTGGAGTCATCAGAAAGGAATCAGTGCTTCCCGTGAGGAACTCAGCTGGTTTTGTTCCGTTCTCCCAACCCCGGGCACATTTCCCGCGGGAGTACGACCCCTCCCGCCCCCGCTCTCCGAAGTCACCGATGACCCTTTGAATCCTTGCCTCTCTCACCCAGGGCTACGAGGAGGTGTCTCAGAAGTTCACCTCCATCAGGCGCGTCCGCGGAGACAATTACTGCGCGCTGCGGGCCACGCTGTTCCAGGCCATGAGCCAGCTGACCGCGCCGCCCGCCTGGCTGCAGGACCCGGAGCTCACGCTGGTACGCTGCCGCCGCGGGTCTGCGCCCGCACTGCCCCCGACTGTGAGGCTCCCCTTTCCTGTCTCTGTGGTGCCTGTGGGTGCTGTTCGCAGTGTGGTGTCAGCCTGTGGGTTGGTTCAGCTCTGCGGCTGGGGTGTTTCACCTAGTAGTAGAGCAACCCCAAAAGTGGTATTTTCCAGAAGAGAGAAATGGTAAAATTTACTTGAACAGTTCAGCCGAATTGTTTAGGGCTGGGAAATGCACTTCGGGTCAGTTTGCCCTCCGTGGCGGAGCTTCTGTGAAGGAGGCCCCGTGCCGCCTGACAGCCTGCGGGGCGAGACCCACGTTGCTGTAGTGCTCACTCCAGTTCCAGAAATGAGCACCCTCAGCAAACGGGAGAGCCCTGACTGGCTCGGCGTCTGACTGCTGCACTGGAGAGGGAGCCGCGGCCCCCAGGCAGGGGGGTTAGCGCGGCGTCCCAGGCCTGGCCCCTGTAGAGTTTTAAATTTGCCACCTGGTTGTGACATCCTTTGTCACATAGTGTGTCGTGGGACCGACAGACCATCAGAAGAGGTCACCTCCCCGCTGGATGGCAGTGTCCTAAATGAGCGGGGCAGGAGTGATTGGGCAGGACCGACAGTGTGGTGCTCACTAGGAGAAACTCACCTCAGTCTTACGCTTAAAAATACACTCGAAGAGCCACCAGTAGTCGGGGCGCTTCCTCAGCGGCGGCTCGCGCAGCATTTGGCGGATCGCAAGCCCAGATGAGCCTGCCCCTCCTGCAGTGGCTGATGGCGAGGCCCTGTGAGGAAAGGGGCGATCTGGACACGGGGGGCCGCTGTGTAGCTCCTCCTCCGGGCCGGGGCTCGGTGGGTCCTCGCGGATCCTATTTTGGGGGGCGGGGGGGACCTGGGGTGTTGCCTGCAGTTAAGACCTTTAGAGGAAACTGGTTGTCAGCTCAGCTGGCGGCCCGCGTGGGCTAGGCCGCCCGTCCTGTGGTCACCCGCGTAAACCCAGTGAAATCACACCCCTGAACATGCCTCAGCAGTGCTGTGACGGATGCTTTCTTCCAAGCAGAGACCTCTTCTTGAGCAGACTTCTCAGTATTCCCTGTTTTTCACATAGAGGCTGCAGAAGTCGATGCCCTAGGCTATTTGTTTCCTTTGCAAGTAACGACATTTACTTGTCGAGATGGAAATGCTGCTCTTGCTTTGCTCTCGGCCAGCTGCAGGACTTGCCTTCGTGTCGACCCCGCAGCCCCCAGCCTTTTTCTCTAGGTTCGACCGCTTTCTCTCCAGGCTGCTTTCTGGTGTCACTTCTGACAGGTGACAGTGGCCCTGAAGGGGGAGCCCCAGCGCCGAAGGCTTCACGGCCGCGATCAGCTGCACTTGGCAAACTTGTTGCGCCTCTGACTGCCCATGGACGCTGTTCGGTCCTTGGCTTTCTGGTCTCCCCTCCCAGTTGACTGACTGTTGCGGGCCCAGCTGTGCGCTGAACACCCCTGGATGTCAGGGTGCGTTTCACCAAGAGCTCAGGTGAACCCAAGAAGCCATATTTTGTGCCCAGGGATCCCTGCTCTTCAGCCGCTCTGCCTGCTTCTGTGTGAGGATCGAGAGATGTTCTCGTCAGCATTTTGCCATCTTCCCTGTCCTAAGCATACTTGGTTTTGGGACATTAGAGGGGAGTGGGAGAGCTAGACTGAGAGTCTCCCCTCAATCTGAACTCAGTGGAAGAGCCCCCAGGCTTTGCTTTTGCCAGCCTGGCCTTGCTTCGTTCCTAGCCTGGGAGGGTGGCCTTTGCCCACAGTGCCCCTCTGACCGTTGAGCCACCTCCCCTGCTGCCCCGCCTTGGTTCCCCCTGTTCTGCTGCTGCCTTGCAGATGCCCGTCTCTGGCTGAGTTGGGTCATCTGCGCGTGACCCTGACCTTGGAGACGGTTGGTCTGGCTGTTTACTTGGCACGGTGCCTTGGTGCCTGGCAGGGGAGCCTCAGGCCAGCGCGCCCTTTGGCTCCCGAGTTCGCTAAGTCTTTGATAGTCGCTGAGCAGGTGGGACTGTGGCAGTGTGTGCGGGGGGGCGGCCGGAGGCCGGGGTCCTCCAGGAGCGAGCTCGGGCCTGACACAGTTTGTTCTCTGCCCTTGCTCTGATCACATCAGCGAAGGCGGGAACGGCGGACGCTGCTGGGAAAGCAGCTGCTGTGGACTTCGTGTCCAGATGGAATCCCACCTCGGCTAGTCGCCTGCCCTCAAGTATCTCTAGCCGTTGCTTTCGTGTTTGGCTTCCTACTAAATTGCCTTTATTCTGGAAGTCTGGTCTCTGTGCTTAAGTGGAAAAAATGCCTGTGTCCCTGTTACGACCCTACAGGCATTGAAAATCATCTGCACTTTTTCACTTTTGAATAAATAATTCCAAAGTCATTATTGTTTCCTCATAGTTCTTTTTTACACGTCATTTTGTGGACTTTCTCCGGGGTCTGCACGTCCCCCAGAAATACGCAGCCCTCCACCGTGCCTGCTGTGGCGCCCTGACAGGGTCACGTGCCGCCCGAGGGCTTCTGGGCTTCCGGGCTTCCCTTGGCCTCCCCCCGCCAGCTCGCGTCTGTGTAGCCCTAGTTTTCTGCTCAGCTGTATTCCCCCCTCCCTTTTAGTTCACTTTTAAAATTAGTAACTTTTTTCACAGAAGAAACCTGCAGTGTTGTGCCGTGTGTGCGTCAGGCGCAGCTGTCCTGCTCCGTGCCCACTTGTGATTTCAGCTTCTTGCCACTTGAGGGCATTTTAGCTTCTGGTGATAAACCTGAAAGCTAACAAAGGTTTGCGGCCCAACTGCCCACTTCTGCCCAAATGCAGGACATCGGGTGTGGAGCGGGCTGCTCTTGGGGCCCTGGAGGTGGTCATTTGTCATCCTGAGAGAAGGGACGCAACTCCACTGCCCACTTAGTGAGAAGCTGCTTTGACGTCCCTGTTATGGGTTTGCTTTTGGCAGAGCAGAAACCACCCTGATTTTGCATGGTGGCTAGCCGCTGAGAAGGGGAAACTGGGGTCACTGTTCATGAAGGGGCTTAGTAGCCCGGATTCCGGAGCACTGAACACGTGGCCTGGTCACTGTTGACCCTCTCAGCCTCTGTGGCAGCTGGCGTCAGGATGTCTTGCTCTTGAGGGGTCTTTTGGCTGCGAGGTGCACTTTGTTTTTCCTTTCTGGATTTTAGAGCAGTGACGTGACATGCCTGTGCCCAGCCTAATTATGTGGGTGTTCTCCTGAAACACCCAGGCTGTGGGGCGTACCCGAGTCCCCATGCCGTCACCAGTGGAAGTGGGGGTGGTGCCCCAGCTTGCCTTCCAGAGCCCCCTGGTGAGTAGGGGCAGCAGAACAGCGAGCGCGCCAGGAAAACAGGAAACTGGCAAAGTGGGCGTTCAGCTGCCCTGTGCTGAGTGCACAGGGCCAGACGGCCCTGCGACTCCTCCCCGCCTCCTGGGTGTTTCCTCTTTAGACTCGTCGATGAGCCAGTTAAAGTAGGTACATGCGATGCTGTTCCTTGCAGTATTGAAACTTCCAGTCTGTGTGTTAATATTAGAAAATGTGTTTTACTTTCCTCAGCAGGAAAAGAGCAGGCTTTACTTTATTCTGGGCCATCTCACATACCCTAGAGCGACTTCTGAGTGAGGCGTGAGGGAGTGGCGGGGACGAGCCGGCCAGCCCGGCGGGGAGCCGGGCAGCTCTGTGTGGCGGGCCCTGCCGCTCGCTGCCCACAGGTAGATTGCGCCTTCGTCTCTCAACCCGAATCACAGTTCGCTCCAGCAGCCCTCCTCGGGCAGGCGGCCTCTGAGTGTCTTAGCTTCCAGATTTAGGGCCTCACCCTAGACCCACTGACCGATTGCAGGAATTGATCGTAGAAACAAAGGCGGGTTTTGTTGGCTTTGTGCCTTGCGTCGTGTTACGGGCTTCTGGGAACATTAACACTCTCTCTCTGTTTCTTGATATTCCAGTTACCAGAGAAACTCATAAGCAAATACAGCTGGATCAAGCAGTGGAAACTTGGCCTGAAGTTGGAGGGGAAGAGCGAGGACCTGGTCGATAAAATTAAGGACGCCCTCACTCTGCTAAGGAAGAAGGTCTGGAGCACATTTCCTTTCCTGCTAAGGTCGGAGCTCTTGCTCCTCGTGGCCCAGCACAGCGCTCTGACCCCTCTCAGCGGATTGCCAAGCCCGTGGCTGGTTTTTGAGCACAGTGACTAACTGAACACACACTGGGGTGTCTGGTGCCGTGGGCAGCGTCAGCCCCACGCCTTGGAGGAGCTGAGCCCGATGGCGTGCTCGCCTTTTGCCTTGCGTTGTGGCGCTTGTTCTAAGTCATGGCTAGTTGGGGGAGCTCACTTAGCCCCTACTTTTTATGCTATCACCCATGATACGAATGCAGATTTATCAAATTCTCTCCAGTTATGTCCATGGTTTTAGATTCTGACAGTGCTTATGAGACTAATTTTCTTCCCCGATGATTGTCCCGTGGGTAGACTCTGTGTTGGCCTTTGAAAGCCGTCCGGGGTTTCTCTCAAGCGCAGTCCGGGCGGGTCTGCTGATTCCCACTGACTTGGTGAAGGAAACACTCCCTTCTGTGGCTTTCCGCGCGCCCGTGGCTCATGTCCGGAGCTGCTGGCCTTGGCTACGCCAGCTGTGTAGCCGGAGGGGCTGGCAGCGGGTCGCTCACGGCGCCTCCGGGCGGTTGGTCTGTCACTTGAACCCGGCCTGCCGCCCCCACTGGACTTGCAGCTCATGGGAGAGGCTCCTCCTCAGAGCCTCACATAGTGGGCGTTCAGGGAGAATTATGTTGACGGTATGAACCAAAGACCCTGACTTCCTGGCGCCTGGTTTTTACTTGTAAAAGTGAGAACTACTAATTGGAAATACACTGTCAGGAAGACTAGTGGCAAACAAATGGCGGCCTCAACAGAAGGGAGGGGAGACTCTGTTCTCGGAGTGTGGCGCTGGGGCCTGGACGCCAGTGCCTCCCCCGTTCCGGCTCCGCAGAGGGGGGTCCGTGCTCTGCCCCGTGGGGGGGCAGGAGGGCTCTTGTCAGCCCTGGTGACAGCTGACTCTTCATCTCTCCTCTAAGACCTTGTGAAATTGAAATTTTGGTTTCATGAGGTGTATCTGCTGTAACTATAGATTCTCATTTTGGGGAATGTGTGATTCCAGTTTACAGTAACATTAACGTTCGTTAATCATCTGAGTCAACATCACCAGCACTTATGTGCCAAGCTGTACGCTAAACGTTGTGTGGGTGATTTAATTCTCAGTTACCGAAGTGTTACTGCTGGGGTTATCCCTGTTTTACAAAGAGGAAACTAAGACCTATGGTCAGTTAACACCCTCAATTCATTCCGACTCTGATGAGAGAAAGGATCTTGACTGCCAACTTGGCCTAATTCTAGAAAACAGGAGAAGCAGCTTACTTCTGGAAAATTGGAGCAGTTTACTTCTGGAAAACAGGAGAAGCAGGTCACTTCTGGAAAATTGCAGTAGCTGTACTTTTGGAAAATAGATGTTCCAGCTTTCAGCTCAGATATGGAGAGAGTCCTGTGGCATGGCCCCTGTCATTAAAGCTTACCCTTGACCTTGAAATTTTAGTGGTTTTCAAGAGAAGCAGTTTTTTACTGGTTATTTGTAACAACTATTTTTGTGTTGGCATCTCTCACTCACTTGCCAGCACATTTGTTTGGAGGGTTTTTTTGTTCTCTTAAAGAGTTTGCCTGTGTTAGCTGAATACCTCGCACCCTCTTTTCTTTGACCAGGAGTCAGTAAGAATTTCCTGAGTGGATTTAGTCATTTGACACTCCAGTGTACCTGGGTCTTTAAGAAGTTCAGGAGTAATTTAACAAACTAACATTCTGGACGTCGCGCGTCTCCCTCGCCCACCGTGGGGGGGAGAGTTAGTTTGGTGTTTTCTGGGTGGTAACTGCCCTGGTCAGCCCCTTCTTTTAGGACTGGAGGAGTATGTACTGCTGCCCTCCTAGCTTCACGCTCAGCACCCCCTGTTACCTCTCCGGGAAGTATTTCTGACCCACTGCTTCGATCTCATTGCCTGGGAAGTTAGGGATCGAAGTTGCCATTCCACAACCCGAACCTCTCCTTAGTGCCTTCTACTTTTGTTTCAAATTAATGGGGGGGAAGCTGAATGAGGACCTTGTACGGTCTAAAGCGCACCATTGTTGGGCTGGAAACCTGGGCACTGAGCGAGCCTGGATGCAACCGTGGCTGCCTGCTCCTGAAAATCATTTTGTTCTCATCGTAGGAAAGTGCACCAGGGATGTTTAGAACAAAAATTGATGACGATGTGATTTTCTTACTGCAGTGGGCAGGCTTGGCGGAAATGAGAACTGCCGAAGCGAGGCAGACGGCTTGTGATGAACTTTTCACAAATGAAGAAGAGGAATATAGCCTCTACGAAGCTGTCAAGTTTCTCATGCTAAACCGAGCCATTGAACTATACGATGATAAAGAGAAGGGGAAGGAAGTGCCCTTCTTCTCTGTGCTTCTGTTTGCTCGGGACACGTCAAATGACCCTGGCCAGCTGCTGAGGAACCATCTAAACCAGGTGGGACACACCGGTGGCCTTGAACAGGTAAGTTGTGTGTTTGGGAACACATTGGCCTCAAACCGCAACTTTACCCTGCACACGTTATTTCACAGGTTTTGTGTGTCAGGATTTCAGCCCCAGCGTAGCGGGGTGGTTCTGACTCGGGTCTTGGGGCACGTTATTCTGGTTAAGTCACCCGAGAGGTCCGCTGGGGCTGAGGGTCCACTTCCAGCATGGCCAGCTCAACTGGCTGTTGGCACGAGGCCCCAGTTCCTCATCAGCAGTCACAGGAAGGGCGCGATTCCGCGCCACGTTGGCCTTCCCGGAGGGCCGCTTGATCAAGCGTCCCGCGGCACGGTGGCGTGCTTCTCCGAGGCAGCGCTCCAAGCAGGAGAAAGCAAGGGGAAGCCGCCTGCCTGTCACACACTAGCCTTGGAAGCTGTGGAGCTGCTGCTCAACACCGAGTCACCCGACCTTAAGGGGAGAGCACTTAAGGGGAGAGCATTCGGCTCTGCCCGTTTTTAGTGACGCGTGCCAGGTAGTCCCGGGCCAGCTTCCTCGGCCGTCACTGGCCTCCGCCTGCGCTGCGCCTGAGCTGGTGGTGGGGTCAGCGCAGGCTGGGCGCCGTGTCTGCCGGGTCTCGTTGAATCCTGGCAGCTGCGGTTGTCGGGGAGCAGCCTTAAAAATAGAACAGGAGTCGCAGAAGCCGGCCGAGCCTGCCTGCTCTTGGATCTCGTACAGATGCGCTAAGTTTGGAGTGTTACACAGACGCCCAGTGCGGGCTGTCTCTGAGCCCGCCAGTGACTCACCAGCCTCGCGCTATCTTTGGTGTGTGCGTTAAGTTGCCCTGACACGTCCTGAGTCTTGTTTTAGTGGACTCGCCAGCCACCAAAGCAGCGTGAAGGGCGCCTGGGCGAAGCACGCGCTTCCCCCTCCTCACCTGACTGCTTCCTGGAGCTGTGTGTAATGGAGCCCGGGCGCGGCGAGCCGGCGGCTCGAGAGCGTGCTCTTAGAGATCGCGTCCTGCAGGGGTTTCTGCTCGCTGGCCGTGCTCGGTACTTTGCAGTCGAAGCCTGGTAGTCCGTGTCTGGTTTGCAGAGCGAACTAAAATTGGGTCTTTCTGCGTCCCCACCAGGTGTGCTGTAATGGAAAGTCCACTTTATAAAAAAACAGCTTTATTGAAGTACATGTACCATAAAGTTTACGCTTTGAAAGTGTGCAGCACAGTTTTGCAGCCATCACTGCCCTCTGGCTTTAGCCCATTTTATCGTCCCTCAAAGAAAGCTCGCACGTCGCCCTTACTGACGAATCACTTTCCAGAATGTGACGTCCATGTTTACTCATCTAGTCATTGCTTGTGGGCATTTGGGTTGTGCACACTTTTTAGCTGTGGTGAAGAATTCTGCTCGTGAACAAGTCTTGTACCGTTTTGTGGACATGTTGTCAGCCCTCTTAGGTGTACCCCCGAGAGTGGACTTGCTGGGCCCTAGGGTAACTGTTTCACATTGGGGGGGCTGTTGGTAAAGCTGCTGCTCTGCGTCGCCTTCCTGCCGGCAGAGTTTCCACCGTTGCTCCACCCTCCCCCACACTGCTTTGGCTTTACTGAGATGAAGCTCCTCGCCCAGCACGTTAACCACTTTAAAGTTGCCCCTCGGTGACTTTCGTGCATTCAGTGTTGTGTGTACCAGGCTCCTGACATTTTCACACCTTCAGCGAACAGCCCCTCCCCGCCTCCGTGTGTCTAGGTCACCGCGGTGTGGTGGGGCGAGGCGCCCTCACTGGGTGTGGGCCTGGGGCCTGGACCGCGCTTCACGTGCTCGTCAGCCGTGTCTTCTCTGGAGAAATGTCTGCTCCGCTCAGTTGTTAGCTGGTTGGTTGCTTGCTTACTGCGTTGTGAGAGCTCTTCTGCAGTCTGGAGACAAGTCCCTTATCAGACCTCTGGTCCATCCTGGATGAGCTGCTTTTCCTGAGGGCCATGTAGAAAAGGACGGGGCCCGGGGTGGGAGGGGGTTTTGGCCCAGCCGTGCCCCGCACGCCGTGCCCCGCCTGGGGTGGAGCCGGCGTCACCGCAGCTGGCCGTGTCCCCTCAGCAGGCCCGTGTGCTCTCTCTGCAGGTCGAGATGTTCCTTCTCGCCTACGCGGTGCGCCACACCATCCGGGTGTACCGGCTCTCCAAGTACAGCACTGAGGAGTTCGTCACGGTCTACCCCACCGAGCCCCCGCCAGACTGGCCGGTGGTGACCCTGATCGCCGAGGACGATCGGCACTACAACGTCCCCGTCCGGGTGTGCGAGGAGACGAGCCTGTGAGAGCCGCCGGTGGCGCAGCCGCGCGTGGGGCAGCCGGGCTCGGCCTGCGGGTGCCTCTGCGTGACTGAGAACGCGCGGACCCGCGTGCGCAGCAGGGCGGGAATGTTCTGCAGACTCGCTGTTGGCGATAAGAAGGAGTCCCGTTGCCCCCTCACCTGTGATGCAGTATGTTCTGTGGGGACCCTTCAGAGCACACCTGTCAGACTCCATGTTTCTCATGAAACAAATGCTCATGTCAGATGACACCCATCTGGGAGCGGTGTGTTCTCCCTGCCTCACATCGAGCCCGCTGTCGTAGTAAACTGGCTTTCAGTTTTGTTTTTATTTGTAAGACGGTAGTTTCTTTGGTTTTGGTGCAGTGGGTCTCGGTGCCCTCCCGTGCCTGGGCTTCCTGGCAGCCTGCTGGGCGGGAGTGGCGGCACCGTCCTACGTCCTAGCCACCGCCCGCAGCCCGTCCAGCGGCAGCCTGGGTGTGCAGAGTACGGTGGTTGTGAGCAGGTTCTCCAGCGGGAGATGAAGAGTTCGGGCCACAAGCGAGAGACTGGAGAAGGCGCTGCGGGAGGGCGCGGCTCCTGGTAGTCCCCGCTCTGCTGCTGAGTGCGGGGTACGCCGCCCCCAGTGTTGAGCGCTGGTGTCAGGAACGAACCCGCATCCTCCAGTTCGTGCACCCCCTGTTCTAGAGTCATGACAGGATGTCGGCGCTGCCCGCTTTAGAGGGGGAAGCTGAGGCCAGTTCGCCTTTCAGCCTCTCGTTGGGTTTGAGAGCTGAGGGAGGATGAGCTGGGTCCCGCCTTCCTCTGGCTGCTTCTGAGGGCGCGTCCATTGCCAAATGCATGCAGCTCACCTGCGGGGGCACTTGCGGGCGGCAGGGTGGCCCACTCTTCACGGGCACGCCGCGGCAGGGCATGCGCTGGCACGAGTGCGGGGTGCGGTTGGCTGCCGCTGCCCGGGGTGTGGCGGGGAGCCTGAGAGGCTGCCCTCCCGGCCCGCACGCCCAGGCCTGGCCCCTCCATGGGCCTGGGTGGCACCCTGCCGGCAGCGTCAGCTCAGCGCCCAGGTCTGTGTCGCAGACCGAGTTGGCGCCACTGATGGAGCTGGTGCCACCACAAGTGCTGAGCTTCGTTTTCTAGTAATTAGCATCTTTATTTGGGCCGATTTAATATAGTTTATAAGCTACCGAATCCGTATTTGGGGAGGTGGGGAAAACCTTTTTTATTAAAATGCAAGTTTTACTTTCACTTAAAAATTAAAATTCTTATTTGAGAGATCTCAGAAGACAAACACACAACTCTGCCGAACGTTACATTAGTGTTCTCCCCACTGCCTGGCCAGCAAGAGTGTGTGGTCAAAATTGCGCTCTGAATGTGTGACTCGCCGAAGAGGCTTTGTGTCCTTCCCTGTGAGGTGCAAGGGCGCCAGAGCAAGGAGTTCCTGGGAGCCAGACTAAAATGACAAGAATGATTCTCGTTGGCTTTCTCGCTTCAGGACGGTGTTTGCTGCTGTGACGGGAAATGCTTGCCGTCCAGTTGTGAGTGTTCTTCAAAATACAGCCTCAAGCATTCGGGCCACAGTAGGCAGCAGGGACGCGTGTCCCGGCAACACGTGGGCCACCTTGGGCCCTGTCGGTCGTTGAGTTTAATGGTACAAGACTCCCGGTCAGCTGTCTCTGCACTTTGAACACTGAGCTGGACTCCTGGGCCACTTTGACTGTTTACATTTCATATTTTTAAAATTTCTCTTTGTAAGGTATGGTGAGAATGTGCGCAGAAATCTTCTTCCCTATGGGGATAAAAATGCGAAAGGATGTGTTTATTTTCAGTTGCTTTCTTAGACCTCATTCGATCCTGTTCTCAGGCCGTTGTCCAGGCTTAGCGGGGCACAGCGTCCAAGAGGCAGAGCTGTCAAACGGTCTGGCGTCACAGCGAGTCACCACCCTTAGAAATAACATTCCCTGTTTCAACATGCACTTCTGGCTGCCTGGAGTCTCCGTTCCATTCCTCATTCTGGTCTTGGGCTGGGCGGTGACATCAGCCTGATAGAAATCGAATTGAGGCCAAATGGATTCAGGGGGCGAGGCCTCAGGGAGTGCCAAGGTGGCAAGGCCCTGGAGGGAGAGAAGTGGGTGGGGCTACCTGTGCTGCCCTCAGCCCGGAGCTGGTGGCGAGAGGCCAGAGCTCTTGGGCCCTGTGGCCTAGGCAGGAAGACGGCCTCACTCTGAGCACACGGGAGCTGTCTGTGCTACAGTGGAGCCTAAAAGAACCTTTCTAATGTGAAGTGCCCAAAACCCCCACCAAAACCTACGAGAATTCCCCTGCAGCCAGTTGCAGGGAGTTAACACTGCCCCCCAAGAGCGCCTCTGCTTCCCTGCCTCAGCAGCCAAGCCACTTCTGCCTGCGCAGCCTCCAGGGACGGCTCTGAGATGACAGCAAGGGACAGCGGGGACAGAGGCCCAGTGTGTGCCCTTGAACTGGGATCCAGGCCACGTGGGGTTTGCTCCAAAATGTCGCAGTTGCTCATGCTGGAACTGGCCTGTCTACCAATGGCTTATAAAGCCGGCAGCGGGCCTCGCCCCACTTTATTGAGCCGGTCACACTCGTGTTGTTACACACTCACTTGCTGTCTGTGACGCTGTCCTTGGCTTGAGGGAAATGGACATTGCCTTTGCATCCTCTCATGAGTCTTTTTCCAATTCTGGAGCTTGTCAGGTAGAAAATTCTCAAGCTGCAGGACTCTTAACACTTATTTGCCGGCCATGTTCTGTGCCACCGCATGAATGGTGGAAGCATTCAATAAAATACACACAGCTCCTGAACTACTGGATATATTTAAATGAAATTTTAAATGCATAGAGATTAAAGCTTCTAGACTGAGTACGATCAAAGAAATAGCTCTTATTAGTTCCAAATAAATCCACCGTGGCGTGATAAACTGGAGACTAGGTGAACACGTGAATATGTGAATACGTGAGCGGAGCAAAAAGTGTTAACTAATCTCTGAGAAGTAATGACCATTGTGGGTTTTTATTGATACCTGCTTTTTTTTTTTTTTTTTTTGTACGAGGCTGTTACTCCTCTCGCCCGTCCGCATGGTGCTATTTTACCTTAAGAGTTCGGTGTCACTTTTCAGAGCTCCCCAGATAACGACTCCGAACTGCCCTGTTGCTGTTCATGCCTGTGCGCTCTGAACATCACAGCCACACGGGGGCTGGCCTGGTTGTGTCTCTTTCGGAAGTTAAAATACAGTTTGATCGTTTTCCTCTCTCTTTCTTAAGCAATACACTGCAGGTAATTCCCCTTTGAAAGCCAGGGCGTATTTTCAAAAGCGTAAACCTTTTGGGGGGGGGGCGTAGATCTTACTTGTAGGCCTACATAAAACTAAACACCTTCAAAAAAGACTTGTGACTATTTAGGAAGCAATAAAAAGGGAAGACTCACTTGACGGAAGTGAATCTGGAGTGCGTGTGGGAAAGGCCTCGTGTCCCCAGTGGCCTAGCCGAGGCGGAGCGCCATGTCAAGTCGTTTGAAAACAGCTCAAGGAGCTCAACGACGTGAACTGAAGCGGGGACTGGCTGTAGATGAAGAATGTCGCTTAAAAGCCCGCCACCCAGGGCCTCCCCGGTGGCGCAGCGGTTAAGCTCTGCGCTCTGGAGCTGTCGGCAGCGGCGACGTGAGTTCGACGCCCGGCCGGGGAGATTCCCACATGGTGCGGCAGACCTCTCCTGCCTCGCCCGCTGCTCCCCTCAGCAGTGTATTTCTGATCTGCCTGTTCTGCTACCAGCTCCGTCTCTGGTGAACCCTCTCGCCGCCCCATGCCTCTGGCCTGTACCCCAGCTTGTATGTATAAATAAAAAATGAATCTTTAAAAAAAAAAACAAACCCGCCACCCAAGGCCCCGCCAGGCCTCCCGGGCTCCCGTAGCGAAAGGGTGAAAGTATGAATGCGCGCGAGGGCTCTGGCCATGCTTTCTACAGCTTCCTCTTTCTTGCGTTTGGTGAGCCCCTGTGTAACAGAAGTCTCCTGTTCTGTGCTTCACTCTTGGGGAGCTTTATATTGATTACCTCTTCTGAGAGGGAGAGGGGGGGCCAGTGCTGCGTTGTGTGGTCCCTCAAGACAGTGTCCAAAGTTGTGACATTCTGCTGGTGACTGCGAGCCACCCAAAAGCACAAAGCTAAACTGGCTTCACTGCCCACCAGCCCTGGTGGCGGCAGCAGTAGGGGTGAGGTGGGCTCGGCCGTGAGCAGATAGCGGGCGGGGCGAGGGGTGTGCGCTGGTCTGCGGTCACATGGTGGCTTCACGTGCCCGGGGCCCGTGGCGTGGGGGCCGTGCAGCGTTTGGGAGGGTGGAGGAGCGCTGTCCTTTTCACGGTGAATTATAAGGTGCTGGGAACAGAGGGAACCATCAGTAGGTGTCATTAACACATTGTCTGCGGGTAGTTTTTATACGCGCTAACAGGTGGCACGGGCCATTTTTGCTAATTTTTTAAGTATTAAAAAAAAATAAACATTTATACCTTACTCACATTCTACCACTGGTCTATAAAAACCATGTTAATACGTGTCCCGCGCTCTGCTACCAGTCAACATAAAACGTGTAAATACGTTTCCCGCATACGATGCGTTAAACTGCACAGCGGCCGTTGAATCTGCATAGAATGGCTGTGCCGTCAGTGCTGAATGTCCGTAAACCACCGTCTGTTCCAGGCCCGTGACCACGGGAGGTTGAAATATTTTGAGTGCGCATTACCGCTGGGACTGTTCGTGGAGGAGAACCCGGCGGGAGTTTGCTCTCAGTTTTGGTTTCCTGAGTGCAAGTCTGGGTTAGGAACACAATTGCCTAAGCCCAGGAATGCCAGGCAAGCATGTGGCTCGCTGTCCCCAGTCACAGCGGCCATTGGCCTTGTTCTCTGGGAGGTTTTATCTCTGGAAAAGTGCCTTGCTCTGCGCTCACTAAACAGTGCTGCCATCCGGCACTCCACGGGGGCCGTGTGGCCTATGGGAACCGAAGTTGTTCCCGAGTGTTCTGTGTGGAAACGGCCAAGTGAGGTGATCGAACGCACCGTGCTCTCGTTTCCCTGGATTTCATGAAAGTGCGTGGTGTCACCTGCGCTTCGCAGCTCCTGACTCCGGATTACGGATTTGAGAGAAACAACCTCCCCTCTGCCAAGGGCGGGCGGGCTTCCGTGCCCAGGGCTCTGATGTGAAGGCTGGGTCTCCGGCACAGCCGCCTGTGTTTACGGACAGAGGTCAGCACGTGTCAGCTGCCCCTGCTCCAGACAGCGTCCCTGAGGCTGGCGGCTGGGGCCTTCTCCCCACCCGCAGCCTCGGTGCCCGCTCATGGGGTGAGACTCCGCCCTCCACGACCTGTTGGGTCTTGTCTTTCGTGTTGGAGGCTGGACTGACTTGGGGCTTTGCGGTTGATCCCCTTGAACAAACCAGGGTGCTAAGGACTGTACAGATGAAGAACTCAAAATAAACGTAGAAAATGAAAATGCGAAGCCTGCCTGTGTTGCCGTGTTCGAGCGCCTCCTGGGCGGACTTGGGTGGGGCTGGGTCCAGTGCCTTCCCAGCACCCCCAGCACACCTGCGGTGCCCACTGGCCTCGCAGTGCCCGGCCCATAGCGAACGCTCCCCCACAAGAGGTGAGTGCGGGCGCCTTGCAGAGGCTTTGACGACGGTGCCCTCAGCGGAGCAGGTTGCAGCCGTGACCCAGGCCCAGCCGAGCGGCGCGTGCGATGTCCCTGTGCGACAAACCCTTGAGGCCCTCGAAGCGTGAGCGGAACTCGTCCCGGGGCCTGAGAGCCGGACGGACACCCCTGGGAGCTAGTCGTGGGGGACGACTGTGCTTTCCAAGGCGTTCTTGGGGGTGGAGAACAAGACTGAGCCTCTAGTGGAGACCTGACTTCCTGCCAGCCTGGTAGCGCGCGGAGTCCGCGGGCTGGTGCTCGGTGCCCCGAAGCCTCTGGCTCAGGCGGGGCAGCCCCCGGGGAGCAGGGACAGGCCGGCGGCGGGCAGTGAAACGGCAGCAGATGTTAGATGTAAACACCCTCCCTCCGCTCGGGATTTGCTGCCCTCAGTTCCCAGGGCAGAACGCCACGCCCTTCCTGACCCGAGAAGTGTCAGAAACGCAGATGCAGGCTGTGGGCCCCTCCGGAAGCTCTTAGAAATATATTTACAGTCTCGAATGATCGAAAAGCCGCCGGCCACGTTAGGCGTGAGCAGACGTGCGCAGGACACTGCCGCCTCCATTTCGCCCTCCACTCACGGGCGTTCTTACCGCAGGTGCTCTCTGCGTTCTGCCTCCCCCTGTGCCAGCCGGGAATGGCCTGGTAGCGACCTGACTTTCTGGGTCTGGGGGGTCGGTGGCAGACACCCCAGCCCCGGTGCAGCTCCAGCGGGCAGAGCAGATGTGGCCCTTGAGGAGAGAAGCCCCAGGGTATGCTGGGCCTGGGCCCCTAGACCCCCTGCGGAGTTTCTGCCCCTCCAGTTCCTGGGGCCCAGCCCCCAGCCTCAGAACCCTGTGGTGGTGGCGTGTTCCTTTATTCACGGTACAACTGGATATTATAGTTGAAGTTGACGTAACTAGATAATTTGGGGGAGTACGAGTGCACCCCCCATATGTGCCCTGCCTCCTTCCCCCTCTACCGGAGCCCTGGGGCCACACCCCTGTCCCCTGCCCCTCCATCCCGCCTCCCCCCTCTGGTCACCAGAGTGTGTTTCATTGTCTGACACTGTTCTCGCTCCGCCAGTTTGTTTTCTTTGGTTATCCGTATCCTGCAAGCGCAGATCGTGGGGCGATGCTGACGTGCTTGCCTGAGTGTTGTCCGCTCCTCCTCAACCTGTGTCCCTAGAGGCGCCATTTCATCTCCCTTAGTGGCTGAGCGGCACCCCACAATTTCTTCAGTCATCTGTCAGTGGGGTGCAGGCTGGCTCCCCGCCCTGGCTGTGTAGAGGCTGCTGCCGATAACCTGGGCTGTTGATCTTTTCTTCACATTCGTGTCTTCATGTTCTTTGGCTAAGTTCCCCGCAGAGGTAGCGCTGGATCATGTCGTATTCCCATTTGTGTTTTGGGGGAACCTCTGTCCCCAAACAGGCTGCTCCAGGTGACGTTCCCACTGGCAGTGGGCCATGGTTCCTTCCTCCAACCCTCACCAATGTGCGTTGTTCAGTCTTTTTGATCTAGGCCGTTCTCCTGGGAGAAGAATACTTAATACAGGCCAGGACGGTGGCTTTCAAATGCCCCTCTGGAGCCCCTCCCCAGATCACCTAGCTGCCACCTGGGCAGGTGGCTGCTTCAGTGGCTGTGCTGTCCGTGGGGAGGCCGTGCTGCTCGGGGGCACTGGGGACTGGACGCACGCTCACCGCGTGTGCATGGAGATCCCCTTGCAGCTGGGTCCTGAGAAGCCTGATGCACTAACAGGTTCGCTAAATATCCCTAAAGTCATTAACACTGTAGAAGACGTATCTTCTGCAAGCAAGATACACTCGAGGCCATCGAGTCTGTCCAGTCCTCACGCTATCAGCCGCGCTCCAGTGAGTTTGCTGCTTCCCGAGTCTCTTTGGGCTTCTCTAGATACTGAGTGTTAGTTTCCAAACTCCTCCCAAGTTGCCGCTGTTGTCACCTGGCCAGCAGGTGCTAGAGGCCTGGTTTGTTGTCCCCTGCATAGAAAACGTCGCCACACGCTTTCCGTGAGCCACTCTGGGTTCCCTCTGGTCCTCGCGGTGTGTGACGGATGGGTGACACCTGGGGCGGGAGGCCGGCGCTCAAGCGGGAGGACCCCTGGGCAGGTTGCAGACGGGCCCGTTTTGTGGTGCTGCTGCTCACGCGCGGCGGCTGCTTTCTGCTTGGGCTCTTGTTTCCGACATGGAGCCCAGCCCAGCCCAGCGCCCGCCCTTGCAGGCCCCTTGCAGCAACCTGAGCCTGGAGCCAGAGGAAACGCAGGGGAGGGGGGGGGAGGAGGCTGCCGGGAAGGGCGCGCAGGTCGTGCGCAGGCGCAGGCCTCGGGCCGGGCCCCTTCACTCGGTGGCCCACGGTGGCGTGGGGGACGTCCCCGAGCTTGGGAAGGGAAACTGGCGGTTTCTGTGGCCTCAGCTGCAGGTGACCAGGAGCATCTGAGCCGAGCCCGCAGGACTAAGGATTCCCGAGCGGCGGGGTCTCCGCCCGAGGTGCAGGGGCCGCCTCAGCCCATGACACAAGGGATTTGAAAAGAGAAATAGGTTTATTTGCCAATTGATGAGGAGTAGGAGAAAAACACATCCACCTCCCCGGGGTTATCTCGGTTTGGGGCTGGGGTTGAGAACAAAGGAGTTAAATTTCATTGGCTGAAATGCAGGTTAGGGGCTAAGGATGGTGGGCGTGACTGAAGTTCATCGTGAACTTTTGTTCAGTTTGGGCCTCTGGGTAGCCCCGTCCTTGGCACTCTGGGTCTCCAGCTGGCCTGGGAGCTCAGTTCAAGGCCCTTTGCTTCTACCCAGCTCAGGCTGGGTCACACAGCTGTGGCTGTAAGTGCGGGCCTCACGCTTAGGGACTGAGCTCTTAGGGTCCAGCTTGAGCATTTGGCCTCGGTTTCAGGAAGGGGTGAGGGGGAGAGCGGGGTGCGGGGAGAGCTGGCAGGTCAGTACCTGATTGAGCGGAAGGCTGGGATGTTAACACTCTGTGGTCCGCTCACGTATTAGCACGTGTTTTCGTCACCAGTATCAGGTGGCCGCTCACGCATTAATACGTGTTCATCTAGTCTCCGGTCTTTCACGCCACGGTGGATTGATTTGGAACTATTAGGAGCTATTTCTTTGATCGTCCTCAGTCTAGAAGCTTTACACATTGTTTTGGTGAAAGTGTAAGGTGTTTTCTAAGAGAAATTACAGTTTTTTAATATCCAGTAGTTCAGGAGTTGTGTTTTATTGAATGCTTCTACCATTCATGCGGTGGCACAGAAAATGGCCGGCCCCAGGGGCTGGGAAATTGAAAGGGCACTGCACACACAGTGCTAAGGGGAGTCGGGAGAAAGCATGGAAGGTGGGGATGGAGGCTGCGGGAGGGGTTGGCCCTTCTGGGACCCCTCTGAGGAGAGGCTGGGGGTGACCGCTCTGGAGACCAGGAACAAGTCAAGCTGGACAAACAGCTCGGGGCCGCCAGTGTGCATTGGGGTCTTCAAAGGCCCAAACAGTCACCCTGGAGCATGTCGAACTGGATTCCCAGTCACGGGAGGAGCAGACCTGGTGTGTCAGGACCATTTTTATTCTTTTCCCAAAAAGGGAATTAAATAGCACGGAGAAACCTGGCTGTCGGCTGAGGAAGGCTGCTGAAACCCGGGCAGGCCGCATTTGGGAGAAGGCGGAGGGGAGCAGAATTGGGGTGCAGCTTTGCCAGGCTTAGCGGAGACATCACTCTACTGTGCATGAACTTGGGTGCCCCTGACAGGGCTGGGAGACTGGAGGCAACCACAGGCAGCTTCCTCACCCCCTGGCCTCTAGAGCGAGAGCTCGTCACGTGACTCATGTGAGCCTTTCAGTCGTGCAGCAGAACGCAAAGTTTGCCATTTAGTGTCTTCATGGTGTTTCGGTCTTTGGATTTCAAGGGTCTGAGCTACGTGGGGACTGTCCTTGGCTTTGGCTCCTGAGAGCTCCCCATTTGTCTTTGCTGACAGCAGCCTGGTTGTGATGCTCCTGGGTCCTCCTGTGGAGGTGCTGCGTGCCGCTAGGCCCCAGCACATGTGCGCTTCTGTCCTGCCACGGTCCCTCTGCAAACCCCCGTGTTGCCGTAGAGCAGAACTAGAAGAGACCTTGTTCTGGAACAGAGGAGCTGATCCAGAGGCTGCCTGGACCTCAGAGCTAGTAAGCAGCAGAGATGGCATGAGGATCACAGCTGCCTTGGACACAGTCCAGCGCACTGGGCTGTGAAGTTGGCATGGTGTTTACTGCCCTGCCCTGTCCAAATAAAACACCTGGCATCTGCTGTCTGCAGAGTTACCAATACGAGCCACGCCATCCTTGCCTCCACCCCAGTTACCTCAGTGGTGCTGGGAAAGAAGACTCGGGAGAGGCAACATTCCTGCCATGGTATTAACCCAAAAACCCATTAGATCGTATCTCTGAATGTATCCAAGCTAGCATCAGGTAAACCTTCTGGAAGCTTACCACCATTGTATAGGGCAAGGGTGGGGATGGTTTAGGGTGATTTCTAGATAGGCAGAGAGATTAGAGTCAGGTGTTTCAAAACCTTGATCCAGCTCATGGTTAATTTAACTGCCTCTTGATTGCCAGCCCCGAGTCCTCATAATGAATTCAAGTGTGAGGTTCACAGTCCTCTGCAGTGTGTGAGGGGAGGCAGCCAGGTTGCTGGGGCGGGGGGGGGGGAGGGGGTGTTGTACAGGTTGCGCACTGCAAAACTCTAGCAGATGGCGTTTACAGCCTAATCTGGGGACACACCAGAAGCAAGCAAGCCATTCGGAGGTTCTTGGTGTCTTCCAGAATCTAGGGGACCGGGATCACCTGAGCTCACCAGATTGGCTCACCAGGGCGCAGAGGAAGGGATGGAAGTGAGATGCTGGGAGGGAGAACTGGTGGGGTTAGGGACACCCCACTTGCAGCTGGCAGGGGGAGTAGACGTCTAGGTGAGTGATACCACTAGTGGGGTGTTAGGAGAAAGGGTGAGAGGTGCAGCTTTGCCCCTGGGGTAGGACTGCGCCTCACAGGTAGGGGAGGGGGAACTCATAATGCCCGGGCCGCACAGTTCCACCTGCTGAGGGGAAGCAAGGAAGAGGTGCCCGTGGCCAGGTGCTGTGGATTGATTGTGAGCTCGGAGACGTCAGAGGCGCGGTTGCGTCAGAGGCACGAGGAGGTTGCCCTGAGAGCTGGGATTTTACCGCAAAGAAGGTGGGAAATGCAGTCTCAAGCAGGAGATGCTTCCGTCCTCGGCGGAGACAGGTGTGTAGTAAGACGTCACAGCCTCCCTTAGGACGCGACGTAGGAGCTGTCATCCTTGAAACTAAGGTGCGGCATTTTAAGGCGGGTAGTGCTTCTCCCATCCAGACCGAGGAGAACAGGCGTCTCTGAGAGGTGGCGGGCAGTTTTTAGCTTCGGTTCCCCCTCTTTCCTGAGGCTTTTCGAGCCTTCTTGAAGTCCGGTATCCCCATTTTATAAAGAGAGTGAGAAGTTGGACTGCAGGGAAGTGGTGTGAACCCACTGAAGTTATGGGAAGTAAAACTCATTTTGAATACCAAATAAAATCTGTAGGAACAGAGTATATTTAGACAAGATAGGCAGGAAGTTGAGAGAATTATTCCAGTGGTTAGAGATTGTAGCTACCAGGGCAAAAGATGACATTTTAGTATCTTGTAAGGAACATGGGGTTCTCAGGCTCTTTCCCACCTCAACAGCTGCTACCTGGAAGGCTTCAGGCTGTGTTACCTGCATGAGATATCATGTGACTGTGAAAGGCCTTGAGCGCGTGAGTGCAGGACACAACCCCTGTGATTATGGACCCGTGGGCCTCGGAGCCAGCACGCAAGAAGCGTGTACTTGTTAATACAGGCACCTGGGCTGAGAAACGAGGGCTAAAAGGGGAGATTTCCAGGGCCAGGGGAATGAGCTTTACTTCCCCCCGCCTGCTGGTCGGCTGCGAGTCCAGTCTCCCAATTCAGCATTAAAGGCCTGTCAATTAGGCCGAGGGTCCCCAAATTCTCTTCCCGTCTGCCCGAATCAGCCTTGGACCTGCCCGGCTGGGACGGCTGCACAGCGCGTGTGCATGAGACCAAAAAGGGAACTCGAAGTCACATAAGGAAACATGTAGTCTGGGGTGTTAGGCTAGTGGTGAGAATAAGAAAATCAAACAAAAGCAATCTCAACTGGAGGCCGACTGTTGAAGCTTTAAAGTAAAATTCGAGGGTGAAAGCTATTTGCCAATGTCATAAGACAAAGCCCCATCTGCTCCCCACTCCCTGAAAAAAAAACAAGCGCTCTAATAAGCGCTCCGAGCAGCAGCACCCAGCCCCCACCTGTGCCTAGCCACGGTCCTCGGGCGATGAGCGGGGACCCCGACCGCTGCAGCCGCGCCAAAGGCCGCACTTATACTTTAACGCGGCGGGTCTCACGGCTCGCGCAGGCCACAGCTCGGGGCTGGGTGGGGGGGGAGCCCCAGGGCCTGCAAACCGACAGCTGCCTCCCTGACCCCACGTACTGGGGCTCCCGACGCCCTGGACCCTGGCCCTGCCAGGAATCAGGTCAGACAGGAAGAATGGCGGTGGTTTCATTCACTGTGCTGCCCGACTGTGTGCTGGGCTGAGTGGCATGGAGAGGGCGCCCCGGAAGGGCCCCCCGAAATGAATGCCCTTGTCACGTGGGGCGGCCGAGAGGCGTCACTAGGGCCCTGGGTGTGTCTGTCACAGGCCTGAGTCACACCCACTATACCCTTGACCCCAGGAGCAGAGAGCTGCCCCCCCAGCCCTGCGGATGTGGCCCCGGGGGGACGGGTCTGCATGGTGTGACGGGGATGTGTGTGCCCGCGCCACCTCTGTCGGCCAACCTCTCTTTCCCACCGAATTTCCAGCTGTATTTGGCTGCTCTGTCCCCCTCTGCCCCGTGTGAGCCCAGGAAGCCTCTTCTGCTTCTGGAGAGAGCGAGGGGGCCTGCTCTCTGTACCTGGTGACGTGACTTGTGAGCAGGCGCCCTTCGCGGCACGGGAGTAGCTCAGCGTCACGTGATCTGTGTGCAAGGCCGGCAGCCCCGAGGCCAGCGCGTGGCCCTGCTGGTCTCTCAGAGAGCCTGTTCAGGTGAAGCGCAGAAAAGCGTTTTTCTGGTACCACCTGGACTTGACAAAGGCGATGAAAGAAAAAAAGGCTTTGGGGGCCCGCCCTTTAGCAGAGACCCTGCAGCGAATAGACCGAACCTCCCCGCGAACGCAGAACTTCACGTCACCTTACATTTTCCCTTTTTGGGAACAAACCAGAATCTCGAATTGCTTACGCCTTTTCTGACTTCCGAACGGGGTTTGGGTTATTTCGATCGCGTAGTTCTTTCGCTTGGAACATATGTGTGGGTAATTTTAGACCCAGCCTTGAAAAGGGCAGCGCCAGGCACCTTTTCGTGCATTTGTCTGCAGATTTTCTCTACATCCTGTTTGATGTGTGGTTGGATCAGCTGATTGGATCACGTGCTGTTTTGCTGCTTTAATGACAGAAATAGACTCGAAATAATGACACAGGAGCATCTCCCGGGCTTGCCAAATGGAGTGCTCCAAAATGGGCTTTTTTAGGGTTCAGATGCTGCCTGGCAGTCTCGGGGTGGGGGTGGGGGGTCGTGGGGGCCGAGGCCAGCCGGAGGGGGAGGTTTGAGGGAATCGTGAGCTGCATAACATCTTGACACTTAGAAACTGTGGAGTTTCTAAGCCCCTTGCTTGTTACAGTTTTGGCTACAAAGGAGGAAAAGGAAAGGGCAGGACTTAGAACATAAAAGGTTTTCCTGGACTGTGTGTGGCCTTCCTCGGTGAAGGCTCCTGTGGCCAGCTCACCTGGGCATGGAGAGGTGGAGCCGCAGTGGCTGGGCGCTCACCCCCACACCCCCAGCTCCAGTCTGCTTAGGGATTTCCTGGCAGAAAGATCTTTAAGTAAATGAAAGTACTTTTAAGGTAATGTAACTTAATTACAGTGCAAGCATTTTCTGTTTGCAACAGTTTGTCTCTCTCCCACTTCAGTTTCGGGGAAGGTCTCTTTGGTCTTTGACGCCTAAGGCAGGTCCTTCCTTACTCTGAAAAATTGTCAGGGAACTACTGAGTCGTAGAAGTCGCGTGTTTCTAGAAATGAAGGATACGAAAAACGGCAACCTCCCTCCAGAAGAAAAGACCCCCAAAGGGGAGCAGTTAGGAGGGCCACAAGCTGGGATGTTTTTTCATGGCTAACTACGAGAGCAGCGGGTGGCCTTTCTGCCATCTGGGCAGTGCTGCCTGGCCAGGGGCCGTGAGATCCAGCGAGGCTGCTGCGAGGGCCGCAGAGCTGGGCCTGGCCGGGAAGCCCTCGGAGCCTGGGACCTGGGCCCAGCTCCCTGGAGTCCAGCCTCGCTCCTCGGGGCCTCGGCGCCTCCCGACTGAGGCATTGCGAGGATGCGGGGAGTGGAAAGCCAAGTGCTTTCAGGACCGCCGGAAGCTCTCCTTGGCCCCATCCGGGCATCCCAGGGCATCCCAGGGGCACTTAAAGCGCCCCTGGCCGAGGGCATGGGTCTCACGGAGCCTTTGCAAAGCCAACCCCAACACAGAATGCTACACGGAGCCGGGGCCTTTGCAGGAGACCAGCCCGCGGCCGGGGGTGCAGGCGTGTGCCTGGGAGCAGCAGCCTCCAAATGAAGGCTCCCAAGTGGGGGCGGGCCTGGCACCTCTCCCGGCCCCTGGGCCACGTGGCCGGCAGGGCCAGTCTGACCTGACGTTCCTGGAGCCTGACTGCTCAGGTCTTGGGCGTCTCCCCAGGGCCTGTGTCACCTCACTCCCTCCATGGGCCCAGGGCAGCGGGCAATATCACGTTTATGGTGACCTTGCACCTGCCCTCCAGGAGAGCAGGGAGCTGCTCTGGCTGGGGCTTGGCAGACCCCCCCCTGCTTAGGGTAGGAAGCCAGGGGGCTGGAGCTCCCCAAGCCCACTCCCCAGCAGTTAACCGAGGAACAGCTCTGGCTGTTTGGCTCTGCTGATGGACAAGCCTCACTCAGCACTCGCAGCCACACCTGATCTCACGGCATGCCGTCTCCTGGATGTCAGCCTCGGACTTGCGGTGAAAAGCAAGCCGTGGCGGGGGCTGGCTCTCTGCAGGTCCCTCCTTGCTCTGCCATGGGGGGCTCGGGAAGGAGATGCGACCCCACCCCCAGGTTGACCTGGCTGTGTGGCGAGGATGGAAGCAGAAGCATTTGCAGCTGTGCGTGTTGCTTTAGAACATAAGGCAGCCGTGGGTTAGGCTGTGACGCAGACGAGGGATGGTGGCGCCCAAGGGGGAAGGTTCTTCCCCTGTTCACGGCTCCGTCGCCCTGCTCTGGGTCTGGGGGGCGGGGGAGCTTCCTGCGTTCTCTGAAACTCTGCCCAGAGGTGATGGCCCGTGAATCTCTCCCACCAAAGGTGTTTCTGAATCGGTAACAGCGCGTCCTAGTTGCATAATGCAGACTTGCTAGTTGAGCTTTCCCCGATTTATGGGAAAGAATTTGCCTTGACAGATCTTTCCGCTCCAAGCCCACAAGCGTGAAATAAAATACACGTGATAAAAAATACTGCTGTTTAATTTTCTAGTCATGTACTTTTAAAAAAGCCGATACAATTAGATTTTGTTTTTACCTTCTCAGATCTGTCCCTGAAACCACCCACAGCTTGTGCATTTTAACCAGCAGCTCTATGTGGAGGCAACGTCATTCAGAGGAAGCACGCGAGGGAGGGCCCCCGAGGGTCCTGGGGCGCAGAGGGTGACTGCACCCCCAAGCTGGTCCCGGCCCACTCGACGCCCTGACATTCTTCTTTGTATGAGGAACAGGTGATGAGACAACACTGACAACACACACACCAGGCTTGCCTTTTTCTTTTTGCCTTTCCAGCTTCTGTTCCTGTTCCCACTACGGTCTATACCCGCTGACCCATTTATTAGAACCCCTTTCCCAGGATGAAAAATAGTTCTCTTGTCATTTACTGATCCTTACATTTAGGTACAAATGACAGACTTTGTAAAACTGCTGCAAATAAGGTACAGCGTTCATCGATATAATACGTCCTGGCTGCAGGTACGTCGTCGCGCACACGCCATCGCCGTATTGTATTAGAGACCTTTTATTGAAAATGCGAAAATAGGAAATGTATTATAGCCTAAAATAAATTACATAACATATACAGTATATATTTATATCTTTAAAATATTTTTGGGTTTAGGTTCTTTCGGTCTAGGAATTTTGACGAAATCAGGGATTGACTGAACTGTGTCCGTAATTTTTGAAAGAAAAAACCCGCTTTCCAAAACTTAGAAAAATAGACTGCACTAAATGGATTTCAAATGTGTCATTTCAGGGAGTATCACATAGTGACTCTGATATCGTGTTTATAAAATGTCTTGCCTGGTGGTGGGGCGTGAGGGAGCACAGAGGTACACTCTGAATCACCTTACTGTACCGCATAGTTATGACTAAGAATGGCAGGACCAGGGAATAAATCTACTTCAAAGGTTACGATACAGCAACCTGGCATTAGAAGGCTAGATTATGACTTAAAGCTTCAGCTCACTTTGAAAAAAACTAAAACGTAAAGTTAGAATGCTCCATTTCCCTTGCTGTAGTGCCATCTCCAGGAAAGGTGAGTGAAGGACAAGGCTTCAGGGAGGGCAAGCCAAAGAAGGCAGAAATTTGGAGATGCCTGTTTGCGGCCACTTAAGAAAGTCCCTGTACGGACCGACACCGGACGCGGGCACGCGCCAACCTCGGAGAGCGCAAGGTGAGGCTTATGGCACATCCTGGGTACCGCTCTCGTGGGCCTCACACCTCCTGCCAAAGATGATTTCCTTCCTCCCCAGCGTGTTCGCAAACCCACTCCTCGGTGCGTGGCCACTGCGGGCTCTGCAGGACTCCGTGGCGGGAAGGTGCCAGGTGCCAGTTGCTTGGGCAGTCGGGACGGGGAAGCCAATCAGAGAAAGCCAAGCTGTAGCCTGTTGATTCTTGAGAGAGACGCCGAGAGACGGGGTAGAGTCTGAGGCTGGCCGGGCAGCGGTGGCCAAGGGGGTGGATGGCACAGCTAAGTCCTTTGGTTCCAAGTGGAGATTGTCCGGGGG
>PVIJ01014183.1:0-41916 GCA_004024925.1 Scalopus aquaticus | reverse complement strand
AGGAAATAAAAATAATCAAGCAGAATGTTGGTAATAAAAATGATAGAAATAAAGATCAGAATTGATACTGTTAAAGAACACACTAGCAAATTAGGAGAACAGAGTAAAGAAATATCCCAGAAGGAAGAAGAAAAGGATCAAAAAATGACAACATAAAAGAAAAGCTAAGATATAAAGGAGACACAAAGATAGTAATATCCAGATATAAGGAGCTCAATTAAAAAGAGATAAAAATGGAAAGGAAGAAATATTTGAGAACATAATGAAAATCCATTTTTCTGCACAAACACATCAATGTGTATGCCTTTCTCATTACATATAATAGATATAATATCAGTAATATAAAATATATAATAAACTACACATTATAATTTCTATTATAAATAATAAAATATATATAATGTATAATATAATAAATAAGTATGTAATCAGAAAAGCATATATCTAGGTTTATTATAATAAAATTTAAGAAAAAAGTATTTGAGTTCTAAAAGCATTCACAGAAAGAACAGATCATAGACAAAAGAACACAAGAATCAGTTTGAAATCAGCAATATTAGATGCAAAAAAATTCAAATTTTAGGGGCAAATAAAAATATTCTCAAGCATGCAAGTTATGCTGCAGAAAGATGCATTGAAAATACTTGCAGTTGAAGTATTACAGAAAAGAAAAATCCAGGAAATTCCACAAGTTATTTGTGGAACAGGATGATCAAACAGCTAACAAACTTTCTCATTGCTTAAAAAAGAAGAGGCAAGGGCCTCCCTGGGGGGTGCAGCGGTTAAGTGCTGCACTGTGGAGCTGTCAGCAGTGACACCCGACCAGGGAGATTCCCATATGGCATGGCGGATCACTCCTGCCTTACCTGCTGCTCCCCTCAGCGGTGTATTTCCATCAATCTGCCTGTTCTGCTCCCCACTCTGTCTCTGGTGAACCCTCTCGCTGCCCCATGCCTCTGGCCTATACCCCAGTTTGTATGCATACATAAATAAATCTTTAAAAAAAAAAAAAGAGGCAAGCTAAGGCCAAAGAAAAAGAAAATTATATCCACAATAATCCAGAATTAAAAGCCTCTGCTGTATCAACATGATTGGGGTAGATGAATGAGAGAGCAGGAAACCCTAAATGTTTACCTTATGCAAAAAATTACAGATATACAGATATATCATTTAAAATAAAAGTAAGAAAGATTAAAGGAAAGCAATGACAAAGTGGCACCAGCTGAAAAATTAGGATGATAAAAATAGGTCTACATGTGTCACTTATTATGACAAAGGTAAATGGATTGAGCTCACCAGTTAAAACACAATAGCTGACAGGTTGGATATATATTTTTTTTAACTCTGATATGTATTCTTTACAAGAGACACGCTTCAAAAATAAGGATATGCAAAGGTTGAAAGCAACTGAATTGGAAAAAGACATATTAGGCAAATACTAAACAATAGAGTGCTGACTTAGCTATATTAACCAAAAAAAAAAAAGGCTTTAAATAAAGAGCATTACTAGAAATAGAAAGAATTCTCTAAGACATGCCAATTCCACATTCAGGTATAAACTGAAGAAAAAAACTGTACACATGTATACCAAGTGAGGCAGACAAAGCTATCCCTGCCTCCTGGTATTCACACTCCCCCACCCCCCAACCTCCTCCCCTTGCATACAGACAAGACCTTTGACTTGCTTCTAACCAATAGAATATGGCAAAGGTGATGGGATGTCACTTCTGTGATTATGTTACATAAGATTATAACATTTGTCAAGTTGGCAGACTTTCTCTCTTGCTAATTTTGGTGAAGCAACTCCCTACTGGAGAAGCCCACATGAAAAAGAATTGATCTCTGGCTGATTGCCAGCAGGAAATGGAAGTTCTCAGTCCAGCAACCACATGAGTTAAAAGTCACTCCCTCCCCAGTCGAGCCTCAGATTAGCCCACAGCCTCTGGACCACTCCTTGACTGCAATGTTATGAGGACTTGAAATGGAAGACTCAGCCCAGCCATGCCTAGACTCCCACAGAAACTGTGAGATAGTGAATCTGTTGTTTTAACTCATTACAGTTTTTATAATATTGTTACACAACAATAGATAAATAGCACAACAGGAGACATGCACAATCCGGTCAGTAGTGCCACAAAACAACTTTAAAACATCTAGAAACAACCAAATGCCCATCAGTAAGAGAAGAGATGAATAAACCATAATGTATTATATTAACCTACTAGAATGTTATGTTCCCAGTCAGCTGCTGCCACAGGGATAAATTGTAACAATGGGACCTAAGTGGAGAAAAAATAATCCCCAGAAGATTACCTCAGCATGACATACTTTTATAAAGTAAAAAACCAAGCAGTTTATTTTATTTAATGGTAGGTTAAATAAAATTTTTTAAAAATTTAAATTTTTAAAAAAACATAAAACAGTTTATTTATAAAGTTAAATACATAATGTTTGTTGTATATAAAGTTTTGATCAAATTAAATATAAAGTTCTTAGAAAGTCGTACATAAATTTATCATGTGACCCAACAATCCCGCTCCTAGGTGTTTATCCAAAAGAAATGAAAACATATCCACACAAAAACCTACATATGAGTGCTAGTAGCAGTTTTATTCATAATTGCCAAGAACTGGAAACAAATCCAACCTCTAACTGAATGGGTGAACAGATTACAATCCCCCCACTCCAGGGAATAATACTACTAAGCAAGGATAATGCATCAACAGGAGTGGATCTCAAATGCCCAACTGTGAGAGACACCCAACTCAGAGAACTTTCTGGAAGAGGTGGAACTATGGAGACAAAAGCCCATCAGTGGTTGCCAGGAACTGGAGGTAGATGGAAGGAATTACAGGGTACTAGGGATCTCTTTAGCGCTATGGAATTGTTGTACATGTTGATTTTTGGTGGTAGTTATACAACTGTATTCAAAAAAATTACACATTAAAAAGGATACATTTTGCTATATGAAACATATTCCTCCATTAGGGGTGTGTGTGTGGGGTGTGTGTGTGTGTGTGTGTGTGTGTGTGTGTGTGTGTGTTAAAGGAAAGAGAGACCACTGCTTGCTTTCTTGCATTTCTTTGAACATTGCTTCTTTGCTTTGGAAATGGGGCATGTTTTTGACTTTACAACTATAAACCTCATTTCATTCAAGGCAGAGAGTGACTGAGTCATCATCCAACCACCTGCAAAATTGGGGGGACCCTTCCCCAAATGGGCAACTCTATTTGTTCCAGATTTACTTTGCCTTGGAATGTCCCGATAAATAGCCCATTAGCAGCCCACAAAGAGATTAAGAAACAATTCCATTTAAGAGAATGCACATTTTAACAAAACGATCCTTGAACCAGAATGTTCTGCTTCTGTTATCTTTTATGAACCAAAGGAGCAGGAGTTTTGAGGTCACAGTCAGCCTGACCATATTTTGTTCTTATCTCCCTAGTTTCTACTCCATAATGAAATTTAAATAGCTTGCTATCGCTAAGTAAATAATTGGCGCCATAACAGCCTTCTGGAAGCTTTTAATTGTGTCAAACCCGCTCTTCAATTCTAAACATTCCTTACGACCAAATGATATTTAGAGCTCTGGGTGTCTTCTTAGCTGATGGAGATAGGAACACAAAATGGGATAAGGAGGCCAGAACTTCCCATTAATCTTGGCAGTGCTCCTTTATTCAGAGATCATAAAATGTCTGAGATAATGTCTTTGACTAGAGGGGCAGGATAGGGGGGGTTTGGGGGCTTTCTGACTGAGAAGCAGAAAGTCTGGATTTTAGTCCTTCTTGGAGCCCTGCCTAGCTTGTGTCTTGGGGCAAGTCGCTCAATTTGGACTTCCTTTGGCTTCTACATACACCAGACTCTGTAGCCAGGGGGTCCCCACTCCACTGCCATGTCCAGAATGGGGGTACCTCCCCTTCACCTACACAGCTGTTTGTCCAGACATGTGCTCTGGCCTTAGCAGAGACCTAGGGACGTCACCAAGTGTCTCCACAGGGCAGCTAAACTATGTGGGGTGCAAGAAAGATCCAGGCTTCCCATGCAGGAGGCTGTAACCCAAGATAAAGGGTCACCCAAGGCAAGAGGTTTCCGTGACTGGAGATGGCTGGCAATACTAGGTGAAATAAATCAAGCCAAGGCCTTCCAGATCCTTCATGTGCTCTGTGCTTGGAGACTTCCTTAGAAGGAGAAGTATGTGACCGAGGGATGCTTTCTTTCAAAGATCAACACTCAGGCCTGGCAGACCTTAAGAACACTTCCAAATTTATGATGCGGTCTATTTTTCATTTATTATCCACTAATCAGTTGGTGCTCAACTGAGAAGGCAGAACAGCATCACCTTGGCGCTCTAACCTCATCGTCCCCCCTAGACATGTTGGGTTCATTGCTCTGACAGGTCACACCTGGGCACAGGGCTTATTTCAAGCTCCCCTAGTGACAAACTGCAGCATAGGTAGAGAGTTACCAGCTCAGGGGACCCAGGAGGGCGCCTCCTCTTTCCAGGCCTATTGTAGAGGCACAAAAGGGGGAGCCATCACCCTTGGCTCAGTGTTGAGGAGCAAATCCCAAGAAGGGTTTCCTCCTCCACTCAGAGTCAAACGCACAAGACCCAGAACCCTACTTCCCAGAAGCTTCCTTGGATAGTCGTGAATGGGCAGCACGGCATTGCCTAAGCCCCGCACCTGACTGGGATTCTAGCCCTGGCCTTCTCTACAACCACTCTGTGGATTTTTCCTTCCAAAATAGAAACAACTTGACTGATTTTCTAGTTGTCATTTTAATGCCTACTTATGGGGTCAGGGGGTGTAGAGGGAAACACATGAAAGGTAAAGTGTGGGCAGGGGGCGTTCTTAATCCTCCCCTCATCGTGAGCACTTTGTGTTAACTTCTAGACCTTTGTATGTTTTTAGTATTTTTTTAAGATTTATTTATTTATGCATACAAGAGCTGGGGTACAGGGTGGGGAAGGGGGTGTTGAGAGGACTCACCAGAGACAGAGTGGGGAGGAGAACAAGTGGATCTACTGAAACACACTGCTGAGGGGAGCAAGAGGTGAGACAGGAGAGGTCTGCTGTGCCATGTGGGTCAGCTCCCTGGCCGGGGATCGAACTCATGCCTCGGTGGCTGCCAATCTCTCCATAGCACTGTGGCTGAACCCCTTGCACCACCAGGGAGGCCCTAGTATTGTTTCTTCATCTGACTTCTTACTCATCGCTCTCTCTCAAATATCTTCCCAGCTCGAGATAAATAACACTATGCAGTCACATTTAATGGCCCCATCATGCTCTGGGAATGTCATAAATTAGTTCATCGATCCCTGCTTAGCTGCTCCAGCATTTCCTGTGAGTGGGGGGCTGGATATCTCTGCATGTGTGTGCCTCGTTCCTGAGAGCAGACTCTGAAACGTGCACGTGCTCCACCCAAGCCCCAGCCCGCTGACCAGCTCCCCGGCGTCCCCTGACCCACACCGGAAGCTGCTCTCCTCGCCTGTCCCCATCCCTACCACACCAGCCTGCTCCACTCTCTGGTCTGGTCATTAAGTAGTTTCCAGCTACTGTTCATCCAAATCCCTTCACCTTTTATCAAATCTCCTTCAAGCTTCCTCTCTCAGAATCAATACCTCACTTTCAAGAGCCTCCTTGGCTCTGTGCAAATCTCCCCTCTCCTGCACCAACTCGCCCAGGCTGGGCTGGAGGGCTCATCCCCAGTAGAGGTCACCAAATCCTCTTTTAAGGAACTCGCCTGGCAGCAGCAAACTAAGGCTTTGCCTCCTGGAAAGCCCTCCCCACCCCCCACAAAGGCCCTGTCCTCCACGCAGCATGTGGCTTCCCGCGGGAGGGGGGTGCAGCTTGTCACCTGGTATTTAACTGTTTACATCACGGTCTCCATGCCGACAGTCGTCCCCCTGATCCCTCTGCCTCACACTCCCGCACCACACCTGGCTGAGAAAAGCACCTTCACGGCTTGCTGAATGTCTGCTATTAAAAGGCCACCTTTCCTGGGAAAAACTCCAAGCTGTGCTCCGAGCAGGAAAAGTAATTAGGACTCACATCCCCACCTTTTGCCAGAAAAGACATAGCGTGAAGCCCGATCCTCAGGGACTGGCATGACCTTGCCACTAAAACATGGAGAGAGCACTAGCGTCAAAAGGAGCTTGCTCTTGTTTCTTGGGGCTTTCCACCCAGCACTCCCTGACCCAGCCTGGCTGATGACAGGAGCAGAAGGCTGTTGACAGAAACCCCTCGAGTGCCAGCTTGGCTCCCTGGCGGCTCTGCCTACAAATGGCCCTGTGCTCCGCTCCCGCCAGCCCCGCCATTCACAAGCTCAGCCGTTCACAAGGTCCTGTCTTCAACAGTATCCAGGACGGACCACCCTGGTCGACTAGAGTTCCGGCCTTCAAGGAGCTTACTTTCTAGGAAAACCAAAATCTAGAAGCTAACATATGTGAGTTATAAATTTGGATGCAGGTTCTGAAGGAAACTAAAAAGGAGATTCTTATCATTGTTCATCCTCAATGGGAGTGACCCAGGAAGGCCTGAGTGAGGAGGTGAGATTTAAGCTGAAGGAACCAGCCTGGTGCCTGCAGGGGGTAGGAGGGGAACAGCTTTCCTGGACAGGGACCAGCATTCTAGGTGACCCTGAGGTGAGGAAGGGCATAGCATCTTTAAGGCCTAGAGCCCAATGAGTGAGGGGGACAGACAGGGTTGAAACATGTAAAGTTAGGTACAAGAGTTCTGAGTTCAGGGTCTAGTTGATTATTATTATCTGGATTCAAAATTATCTAAAACCTAAGTTTGTTTTGTTTTGTTTTGTTTTGGCATCTCCCATAAACCATAAAAATATTCTCTTTCAGGGCCTCCCTGGTGGCGCAGGGGTTAAAGTCTCAGTGCTATCAAGCTATCACCAGCCACTACGGCCTGAGTTCAATCCCTGGCCAGGGAGCTTCCCACATGGCGCAGCAGACCTCTCCTGTCTTGCACCACTGCTCCCCTCAGCAGTGTATTCAGTTTATCTGCCTGTTCTGCTCCCCACTCTGTCTCTGGTGAAACCTCTCACCCCCACACCTCTGGCCTGCACCCCAGTTCTTGTATGCATGAAAAAATAAATCTTTTTTTTTTAATTCTCTTCAACTCTTCAAAGTACATCATGTCCTCAAATCATATCATTAAGTTCTACAGCTTACAATGTTGATGAGAAACAAGCAATCCCCCCAACATTGAATGAAAGGATGCCATTCGAGGGCCCACTTTTGTGATACATTATTTTGCTTCAGGTTACAATTTCCAAGAATCTGTGGTCAAGGTTAAATGAGGACTTACTGGTCTCAAATCATAGCCCTGTCAAGACAACCTGCCTCAGTAGAATAAAACTGGAACAATAGGTAAAAGGGAAAATCACATGAAAATTCTCTGGAACTCAAATTTTAATGTTTCCAATTTATTGTCATCAAATAACATATCTTATCCAAGTCAATTTAGTGTTTTTTCTTCAATTTTCAACTTTTTATTACAATAGCTTCACAAATTCCTTAAGAAAGGAAAACGGATGCAGGAGGAGGTAGCAGGAAAGAGCCATTTAATACAATTTTTAAAATAAGAATGTGGACCCTCTCCCCTTCTTCACCCTCAATAGTGTGGCTTCAACCTCCCATTCTCCGTCCCTGCACCTATGGTTGCTCCCACGTGGGGACCATTTGCACCCCCAACTTCTTTCAATGGAGCCATGTTTGCCTCCATGCTCATGTTTATTTGTATGGCCCCAAACTTAGAACATACCCAGACAAGTGTGGGTGTAAACAGGGTCTGAGTGCATAAAGGGGGAGCTATGTCCTGCATTAGGGAAGGGAGGGTCGCACTGGCTCAGTCCAGCCTGTTATTGGGAAATATGACAACATTCACACAAAGTCTTCTTTATTCGGGGCTGTTTGTGAATAAGACAGGCATTGAGCCCTTCTGAGTGCTGCTTTTAATACCTGCCTCCCAATATTAGGACACCTCCAGCTATTCAGCTACAGGAAGCTGTCTTTGCGGATTTCCAAGAGAAACTCGAATCCCAAAGCTCCAGGAAGAAAGGGGAAAAGGCTCAGCAGGATGGAGAAGGCAGTTCCATCCCAACTGCCTGGATTAACAGCACTCAGCAGGTTGTTTATTCTTACCCTGAAAAATAATTCCGAAACCAAGTCTTTTTGAACCAATTCACTTTGCAGACACATACTGGGGTATTAGAGGCTTTGCAACACTGCCAGCAACTGGGAGGAAACAAAGAAAAGAAAGACATAATAACTGGCCTTCAAAATGTTTACTGATTAAAGGTTTACTGAAAGGTTCTTATCATGGTTGGGAGGTGTTGGCTCAGGGGTGTCTCAGCAGGAAGCAGGCACAGCACTGCTTAGCTAACAAGAGAGGTACAAATACTGTGGCGTTTGAAGGAGAATTCCCCAACCATCCGTGAAGATCAGGCACATAGCTTCATGGAGGAATTGAATCTAAATTCTGTTCTGCTCCGCAGGCTTCAGTATTGAGGAAGGTTCTGGGAGAGTTTGGACCATGCCATAGCCAACTTTTCTTTGAATTGCAAAGAAACATCCCTGAGTTTGTACAGGACGAGAAATTTCAAGGTTTTGAGATCTTAAAAGGAAAGACTGACATTCTAGAATTTCAAGGTGAACGTGCCAACTATTCGAATCCAAACAAGGTATAAGGGAATTTTTAGCACTGCTTTTAGACATTCCCTCACTAGAAATTTCTTTGTGTTGTCAGGTGCCATCTATGTGCAGGAAAACACCTGAAAACATAATCAAGGGTCCCTGGTTCCTCCCACACCTAAACTCAGGCTCCATAACCAAAGTTCCTCATAGTGAGAAAGTACATAAGGAGACCACTACTCAGGGCCAGTGGGGAAGCAAGTTCTCCAAAAGCACAGCCCCAGAGAGTTACCTTTATGCTAGGAGTATCACCTGCATTGCCTGCATCTGGGTAGCCTCCCATTCCACCCCAAGCAGACATCATAAGTCAAGCACAGCATTCATTCTCACTGATCAAAATGCTATCCCAGAATCCCTTTCAACCTCGGACTCCAGGAAGGCACTGCCAATCAACAGGAATAGCCACAAGAGGTGAAATTCAAGGGCCATCTCTGCCCTCAACTTTGAGGCAGTCACTGTATGGGCGACTATCTTCCTGTGACAAGAACAACAGGGCAGGTAGCAATTAGGGTTTTGGGCCCTGCAAAAAGACTGAGGGATTTGAGGCACGTCAGTAAGATGGCCACACCTTAAACCAAATGAATATGTTATGTACAATGTTCCAAGTTTTGCTAAATAAACTTAAATTTCAGTTGACTGGGTTTGAGTTTTAAAAGAGGTACAAATGGGGCCTCCCTGGTCACACAGAGGATAAGCACTGTGCGCTGCGCTGTGGAGCTGTCGGCAGCAGTGACGTGAGTTCAACACCCAGCCAGGGACATTTCCACATGGCGCAGCAGACCTCTCCTGCCTCACCTGTTGCTCCCCTCAGCAGTATATTTCCATCCATCTGCCTGTTCTGCTCCCCACTCTGTCTCTGGTGAACCCTCTCGCCACCCCACGCCTCTGGCCTGTACCCCAGCTTGTATGTATAAATAAATAAATCTTAAGAAAAAAAAGAGTTACAAATGTACAAAGATTCCAGTTTTCAGAGCAGTTAATGTGGGGGCTGTTAAGTCACTTTACAAAAGAGTTTGCCAAGGATTTCTTTAAATGCCAAGTTCCTTTCCATCAAATGTGTTTAAGATCTTAACTACCTGAAAGAAAAAGAAAGGAAGTAGAAGTTTAGATAAACATAAATCCCATCTGGAAGGTACCATGGACATTTGCAAATGACCCCCAAGTGACCTTGAAGCAGCTGTCAGAAAATGTGATTCAATTTACGCATGACCTACTTACACACACTTCTTCAGATACAGCTAGAGTCTTTGAAACAATCCCTGGGCTTGGCACACAGGACCTGCCGCTGAATAGCTGTTGGGTGTGGCCCTTGGGCCAAGACAGAATGACCTGGTGGAAAGGCAGAAAAGGAGCTGACCATTTGTAACTGGGCATGCACTTTAGGACACATCCAAAACCACAAGTCGACCACTCTGAAGTAGTCCTGAGGTTTTCACCCAGTCCCTGAATGGCCCTTCTCTCTCGGGTCATGAAGGGCAACTGGACCAGGCCCAGTTCAGTTTAAAGCAGTGGTTGTCAAATGCCTTCATTCTCTGGAGAAGCTCAGGGCACCCTTCTGGAAGAGGGAGGGAAAGGAGACATCAACACTAACTCCCCCTCCCCCAACTCATGTGCTTCAGTTCGAGGAGCCCTTCTTCCATTTGCTGAGAAAGGGCTTCATGACCAAAAAAAAAAATGGCTTTGTCCTTAATCACTGATGTAATCTACTCTGACAAGTGGACAGGCCGCAGCAGGGCGCCCAGAGTCAGAACAAATGAACAGAGAGAAAGAAAAAGTTTCCTGCACCAGAGCAGGGCATGCGGTGCTGGGCTTATTTAACCTTTTGTTTGGAAATAACTGAACTTAGAAAAAAGTCACAAGAATAAAAACAGTAAAAGACTACCTGCTTTTCTTTTACCTGGATCTACCTATTGCTAAGTTTACCCATTTGCTTTATTACACTGGTCAACATTGAGATCATTATTGACTTTAAAAGGCCCTAATCTGTAGTATCTTGGTGTGCTGAACATGAATATAACCCTGAAAAATTTTTATTAGCTCTCATTTTGAAGGTATTTCATATAATTCGTTTTATATGTTACACCATGTAAATTTATTCAGTAGGACTGCAACAACATCCTAAATCAGCCTAGAATGATGTAATATTGCATCACATTGCCTAATAACATCATGCACACATCATCCAGAGTTGATTGCATCATTTTCTGATGCAATGCAATACTATTGCCAGACGGCTGCTGAAGTAAGCTGACCTCAGCAGTGCACTATAGAAAGCCCTGTCGGAAAGGTTGAGCACTGAAAATATTTCAGACTTTGTCCAAGAGACAGTGGAAGCTACTGTTCCATAGAACTGTTATTATTTTATCCATTTAGGCACAATACAGAACAGTAATGCCTCGAAAGTGCGTTAATAACGTGGACAATTTCTGCTCTATTTGTGGGGAAGTGACATTTGCCAACCAGAAGAAAAGTATCACTTCTCAAGTAAAGAAAGCTTATCATCTTGACTTTGGATGCAAGGTTGGTGACCAAGACAAGCCTCGGGCCCCGCATATATGCTGTGCTACATGGACAGCACAGCTTTCACAGTGGTTAAATAGCAAAAAACCATCAATGCCTTTTGCAGTCCCCATGGTGTGGAGAAAGCCATCCTCACACCTAGCCTACCCTAGCCGTGGGATCAGTTGTTTCTTCCAGGGGTCCTGCTTCCTTTTAGGGGGGAATGGTGTAGAGGCCAAGAGCTGGGTACAAGTGAGTTCAGGTAGCTGGGATATTACTGCTTTCAAAAGACAAAACTTGGTAATATATGCTTGAATTGCATGATATGCACAAATATACATGCACACATACATGTATGTGCATAAACACATGTTTAAATATGGCCCACACTGATACCTCCCATTTCAATCCATTTCAACAGGATCGTTTTTGCCTTCCTCCCTATTCCCCAGTAAGAATTCTGGCTCCCAAAAATAATACATTCACTCATTTGCTCAATCCTTGCTTCAGAATTGCTTTTCCCTACTAAGCCCACTAAAAAGACCTCAGGATTTGTGTGCAGTTCACTCCTATACACACACACACACAAACACACACACACACATACACACACACACCATGCCCTACCTAAGAATGAGGTTATATAATCAACTACTATGCTCATAAATAACTTGGATTAGTCATTTCTTTTCACTCTCTCTCCAGCATGGTTATTGTATTGATTTGAAATACAATTAGGTGATGTGTTTCCATTTGGTTTCAGTTTTAGGGATTTTTCTCCCTTTTCCATCCTTATTAATTTTACTTTTAAATATGCAGAACATTAACATGCTTCTGAAGGTCAAAGCTATGCCAAGAGTTGTACTCAGAGAAGTAGGACTCCCTCCATATCTCTTCTGCCCTATTCCTGGCACCTCATACAGATAATCAACTTTTCCCCCCTACTTATCCTTCCTAGTTTTCTTTTGCAAAGATTAGTAAATATCCTTTCTGATTTTCCTTCTTCTAAAGCAAAAGGTAGCACATGACACATGTTCTCTTTCACTTCACCTTTTTCTCTTAACACTTTATGTGCTGGTGCCCTTTGAATTTACCAGCCCTTGGGGCCGGCCATTTTCTGTGCCACCGCATGAATGGTAGAAGCATTCAATAAAACACACACAACTCCTGAACTACTGGATATTAAAAAAAACTGTAATATCTCTCATAAAACACCTTACACTTTCACCAAAACAATGTGTAAAGCTTCTAGACTGAGTACGATCAAAGAAATAGCTCCTAATAGTTCCAAATAAATCTACCGTGGCGTGAAAAACCGGAGACTAGATGAACACGTATTAATACGTGAGCAGCAACCTGATACTGGTGACAAAAACACGTACTAATACGTGAGCGGACCACAAAGTGTTAATATCTCCTAGCAGTCCCTCCATATTGGTTGATAGAGGTCTTTCCCGTTCTTGTTTAGAGCTGCATGATGTAAGATTGCCAAGCTCGTTCCCTCAACTCCTATGCCTGGACCTCGAGGTGGTTTCCAATAATGTGTGATTACAAGCCATGCTACTTTGTGATATTTGTATATTATATCATATTTGTAAAATATAGAAATGTTACAAATACAAGTATTTGTATTTATAAATTAATTAACTTGTGTATTTGTATTTTCATGTCTTTGGAAGAATATCTTCAGGATATATTCTCAGAAGAAGTCGTATTGCTGGGTCAAAGGATAAATGCACACAAAGTTTTATTAGGTATTACCAAATCCCTCTCCATAGAAATTGTACCATTTTTCATTCCCACCAAAAACAGATCAGAATACCCATTTCCCCATAACCTTGCCAACAAGTGCATTGTCGAGCTTTTAAATTTTCAAAAATTTGATGGGGGCGAGGTTAGATGTTAAGGAAAGGAACAGAGTTATGCACATGAAAGGTTCATAATGGAAAAACAAAACAATACATAGATCATCTCAAACCATGCGATGGAGGGATGACCTAATGTGTTTTCATTACAAGTACATAAACGAGGGGTTAAGAACAATGAATGAAAGGAGGAAGGGAATGAACTAACAAAAACCCAAATTATTTCTTAATCTCTGAAGTTAAAAACATTGTTAAATCAACATTATAGACCAGCAAGGAGAGTCAGTTTTTCCAGGTGATGAATGAGTTCTGGGGTAGACAGGCACAATGCCAAAATGCATTTTCTTCCTGTTAAGATGCCAAAAGCATTTGATCCTTCCTGTTGAAATGCCACCTTTGTACCCTGAATATATTTATTTGATGGCATTTGTCTCATGTTATTAGGACTATTTATTTTCAAGTTTGTCATCTCTCTCAGACGGTGAGCCTTTTGAGGCTGGAACTACATTTCATTCCTGTCTGTAGCTTTAGGACAGAATGACTACAGAAGAGTTAGGTCTCTTGCAATTAAATCTTGGTTGAGAGAAAGGGAGGAGACATGGGACAGAAGATGGAAATACTTGGTAACTACCTAGAATAGAGACACTACCGAAAACATTGAGGTTCATGCCAAAGTGAGATTTGTTCAAAGAAAACATTTTTCCCACTTACTACATCTTTTCCATAAGACATTTTCTAAACATATATTTAAATTAAAATCCCAAAAAAAATAAGAAGAGAATGTCACATCCCAGCGATGATGGCTAATGCCCAGTAAAAAACAGGGGGAAAAATTTAGAGACTTCTGAATCTTGTCAAGATTAATCTCTCAGTGCCTAAGAAAATCTCCAAGCTTTCATTCCTGGTGCCGCACAGAGCAGCACCTTGGTGAGAAATGGAAGTCAGTGGGGTTTGATGATGCATGCAACTTAAGTACAGAATCATTTACTAGGAGACATTAATGACTAATAAGGACTCATTATCACTAATGTAATAAATAACTAAATGAGAGCTTGCCAGCACTTTCACATATGAATTCTTTGAATCACATAATCCCAGGAAACAAGTTTTGTAATAAACATTTACAGAAGGGAAAGCCAGGTCTTACTTTATCCCACGATCACTGGGTTCTGATTTTCTGGACTCTATGATTACAAATTGCAGGTCAAAAGCACTGAGTTAAATCCTAACAAGTGATTAGAATTGACTGGAGAAATAGGAACCCAACTCTAATTAAGGAATTTGCTAATTGCCCTTCTTTCTGCAGACATTATTCCATTCTTGGTCTTTAGCCCTAGCATGGCTGAGATCTCAATCATACTTTCAGCAAAACAGCAATGGCAGGTTGAGAATATTGTACCCAAGTGACATTTGGCAACAAAACAAATCCTGTCTGTCCTTTCTAGAACTATATCCCCAAGCCCTTGGAGCACAGAGCTACCCACTGCCCCTCCCCCAGAAATCCCATTTAGAGCTCCTGTTTTGAATCTGTCCTGAATCCACCCCCCACCCCCCGACTCACCACACAGGCTTTCCCAGGCATAAACCTCCCAAGATTCTGGTCCCCACTGCTCCCTCTTGGTTGTTCTTTCTTCAGTTGTCCCATTGACTTGGTAACATAGTCTTAGCTGTCTACTTCCTGCCTAACTGGGAAATCTCCTGGGCTGCCACCACCAGAGCTACCCCAGAGTCCCACAAGGCATTGCCCATACCAGTGCTGACCCCAGGCCACGGCTTGAACTTGTCAATGAACAGGAAGAGGCTGTCAACTCTCCCAGTGCTCTTACGAGTCAATAGGCAAACATCAATTCAACAAGCTTTCTTTGCCATCTATCACTGAAGACTACAGCTCAACACACTCACAAGAAAGGGGAGACAATATGGACAAAAGAAATGCGCCTGTGTGTTCTCTCTCTCTGTTCTTTGCCACCACAAGCCTAGTGGTTGTGGGCACAGGTTCTGGGAATAGCTGCCTGAGGTCAGACTGTCTCTGTTACTGACTGTTTCACTTTGCACAAGCAATGTACCCTTCCCACGCCCCACTTTCTGTATCCGCAAAATAGAGATAATAACTGTAGGACCTATCTCCTAGGGTCACTAGGAGGGACCAATGTGAAATCCATGTGAAAGCACTTAGAACAGCGCCTGGTACATATTAACTATGGTTTCCACCACTTCACTTTACCCAGGCTCCAAATCTCTTATTTTCATGCCATTTCTAATCAGTTGTCAAGCCCCATCATTCTGTCACTGCGTAACTCAAGCATCATTCACTCCCTCTCCATCCTCTTTCCACTCTGTAAACCCAGATTGAGGCAGCATCTACCAGCTGCCTTCCCCAACATTCCTTCTCCCCTTTCTTCTTCATAAAAGAACCCCTTGCTGGGGCCTTCCTGGTGGTGCAATGGATTAAGTCTCAGCACTATGAAGCCATCCACAGCCACTGCAGTACGAGTTCAATCCCTGGCCAGGGAGCTTCCCAAGTGGAGCAGCAGACCTCTCCTGTCTCCCCACTGCTCCCCTCAGCAGTGTATTTCAGTAGATCTGCCTGTTCTGTTCCCCAACTCTGTCTCTGGTGAATCCTCTCACCCCAGCCCCCTCCACTCCTCTGGCCTATATCCCAATTCTTGTACACATAATAAATCTTTTAAAAAAGAAAAAGACCCCTTGCTTTTAATTAAACATGTGGTCACCAAGTACAAGATTCCATTCCCAGCTTCCTCCAAATAGCTGTGGTCGTGTGACAAGTTCTGGACAATGGGAAGTAAGCAAAAGTGTTGTGTGGAACTTCTGGGAAGTTTCCCTTAAAAAATAAGGCTTTCTACAGCCTTCCTCTATTTTGCTTTTGAATTAATGTTAATAACAAGGGTAGTACCCCAGGGGTAGCAGGGCAAAGAGCCACAGTAGACTGACTCCTTATGACAACAGAGCTATACTATGATTCTAGATGTCTTATCACCATTTCTCTTACATGAGAGAGAAATAAATGTTCAGTGTGTTAAAATTACTGATACAGGCAGAGAAAATTAATCCTGACTCATACAGACCATACTACCTCAATCTCCCCTGGATTAAAGTCTTCCTGATTTCTCTCCCCATTCAATCTCTCCCTCAAAACCAGATTAGTCTCTGTACAGCACAGTCCAACACCCTCACACCCTTCGATGATCCTACTCCAATCTTCTTAGCTATCAAGATCTAGTTCCTACCCACCTTTCCACCTTTACTATACTTTCCTTCTTCACAACCAAACCCATCAACTTGTTGTTTTATGTTCTACTTTATTCTTTCCTGCCCTCTGTCTTGATTCAAACTCTCTTCCTTTAGATTTTATAGGCAGAACTCTGGAACACTTTTCAGGGCTCAGATGACATGCAAACTTCCCCTTGGAAACAACCCGCCTTGCTCCCCCAGCCCAGGAGTGATTTGTCCCCAGAACTTCCCTCTTTCCTGCTTGTGTCAGAATAGCCTGTCTATTCTGAGACCAGGTAAATTCCTGCCTACCTGTCCCCAGGACTTACCTTCTCACCTTCTTTTTTGGTCCTCTTCCTTCCCAGCAGAACCCCACTCTTCTCTCTTGCTTGGCCCAATCTCCTGGAACCTCATCTTCCTGCCCCCAGAGAAAGGGACACTGAGCCCATTCATCTAAGGAGGGCTTTGCCCTTGATTCCTAAATCCCCAGGCGGAAACCCTGGGGCAAGGAAGGTAACAAATATAATAAATGCAAGACAAGTCATAGGCTTCAAGAAACCTCAAAGCCTCGTCTGACTGGCCTGTCCAAATGCCCCTGTTCTCTGGATCTGCATCTTCTTGAGCAGGAAGCCATAAATACCATTGAACTTCTGTCTTCTGGGTTCATGCATACAAGTGAGGCTGACTGCATTCCCTGCATTGCCCCATTTCAAACATACTGTCAACATTCTCTAAGAAGGTCCTCTTCCACAAAGCTAGGAAAGAAATAGAAACAGAATTCCAAGATAGATTCTGCTAGCCCCAGGGACCATTATGCATTTTGAAGCATCTTTAAACTGGAAAGAACCTTATCTGGGGTTCTCTGTCCTTCCCACCCTTTCATTATATTGTATTGCTTTCGATCTTAACACATTGTATACTTACTGTCTGTTTATTTGTATTCCCCCTCCCCCATCATCAGCTAAGCCTAACTTCTCTCCTAATAGACTATAAAACCAGGTGAAGATCTTGCTTCATCTTTGCAGTCCCACAGAGCATATCTAGACTAAGGCCTTGTTTGAGTAGCTGTTTAGTCCAATATTAAATTTAACTGGATGGCATTAGTTAATTGATAATTAAATCCATGAAGATCAGACTTGGAAGAAAGAAATCTATGGGTAAGATATGGCCCCAAACCATCATACAAAAAAGGGATATAATAATATAGGATTGCTAAGGGAAGAGAAAAATGCTATGAGCAGGAATGCCAGAAACTTAGATCAAAGTTCTAAAAAAGACTCTCCCTCTGCCTCTCTCACAAGTAGACACTGGTACCAAGACCTCATGTAGAGTTGCCTTCAGCTCAGGAACTGAAACATTTCTGAAATAAGGTATGTGGGGACCTTAGATTTTAGTACATTTGGAAAAATTTGGTCTTCCACAAAACCAATGACAGTCTCAAGGGAGACCTCAGACTCAGGATTTGTAGCTTACATAATTTTCCCACACCCACAACCACTATTCAGTTCTGGAATTTTAAATAATGACAGTAAGGGCTGTGTGTGTTGAAGAGATAGAGGGAGGGTTGAGCTGAAATGTGTGGGATAAATATGATGACTCATATTCTCGAACCCGAAAAATTCACCTTACAGATGAAGAGTAGTTAGAATCATATCAGAACCATCTCTAATGCAGTCTTTTAAGTGAAATCATTCAGACTTGGCAACAAGACAAGAAAGTCTACCTTTAGAAGGGAAATATTTATTTTCTAAGAGGGACAATCAATCCCAAAATAATTACTGATGGTTAAGGAAGGATTCAAACCAATTAGGTTTTCTGTTCAAGTTGATTCCATCTCATTTTCCAATGCCCCTGTGAAGTCTTTATATAATCCAGGATCCCTCCCAACCACAGAAGGTCACAGATGAGAGGGGCGTCCTGACCCAGTCTTCATGCAGAGCAGATGTCCCTACTTCATGCCAATTAGGAGGCAGGAACTGTGCTCTCCAGCTCGGCCTCTGATTATCTGTTTATGTGAAGTTATATGTAACTGGAACCTCTTTGAAAGCTGAGCCGTGTGGAAGCCATTTAAAATTATTTCACTTCTAATTATAAGCCAGATAGAGCTGTTTCCATGCGAGCAGAGGAATACATCAGAGACTGTCAAGGTTCAGAACATTCTGTGGGTGACAGGTGGTCTAAATATTTGAAGAACTTTCTGTATCCAAGATAACCTTGACTGGAGGAATGAACAGCGAAATTTCAAAGGAAATATGAACTTTGCATGCCATGTCAGAGCACATGAAACACTTACTCAAACCTCATTTTGGAAAATGCACTGGACAGGGTTGCCTTGGAGGCCATGAAGGTAAGGCTGGATCATGAGGTGCTGGACAGAGCTAGGCTGTTACAAATCTCTCAAAGATTCAGGTTATTTAGCTATCTAAGTAGGAAGTAGTTCCTACTTACAGGGCAGTTGTTCTAAAAACTAAATGAAATAATGTATGTGAAACTAGTCGCTCTGGATTTGGCATTCCACTGCATTGGCAGCTATTATCATTAACATCATTATCAATAGTATTATTAAATTCATAATTATATGTTTGGAATAGTAGATCACGACAGGTCTACAGCATATGACTGGCTTTGTTTAGGCAAGAAATTTCAATGGTCCAAGACACTAGACAAAAGAAGTACAAATTCCAACTCTACCACGCTCAGAAAAATCCCATCTTCTTCCCAGTTCTCAGCTCTGCTAGGCAGAAAAGCACATCTCAAAAACTCAGGGTAGAATATAATATACAGAACTAAGGACTTGAAGACAACCAGGAAATTAATGTTCATGATCTTACAAGAAAGGGCATGCCCATCTCCACAATAGGGACCTACTAAGTTGGCCCATCACAGAATTAGGAGACTAGGATATGGTTGACCAGATGGCCCCCAAAGAAATGGTCATATATAAGGAATGTTTTTGACTCATGTTCCTAGGTACCGCAGGTACAACCAACTTGAGTTGGATCGTCTGTCCATTAGAAGTTTAAAGAGCTCTAGATAAAATCTATTTCTTCAGCAACACTCAGTTGTCTCATCAGATGAAGCCTGGAGGTAGTTCGTTGTAAGTCCATTGCACTTCATCAGTTGCCCATAAATTTTAGACATGTCTGTTGGTACTTATTTTCAAGACTAGACTTTTGAGATCTTTTGGCTTACAACTTGGTAGTCCAATTTACATGTGAAGAAAAAGGTACAGATGTAAATCAGAGGCAATATTCAGACTATTTTGATAACCAAAACAACTTGGAAATGTCCCTCCCAGCCTCAGAGAGGACACTGTCCGTTTCCACAAACATCCAGTCAACAACACCAGTGCATGCTGACTGATTATCCTGAGTCAAACTGATATTTCTTCACACTGGGGTTCAGAATGAGCATGAACCAACTAGCATCAGCCTTATGCAAAACGTGAAAGCCAAGTTAATCCTGCGTGATTGAAAAAAGATGAGCTTCGCATTCCACCACCACCCCCCCCCGAAATTGGGCTTAACTGCAGAATTCAACAGGCCTGTAATTACATGCAATCTTGCGACCATGACTATAATACCATTTTACTGCACAATGGAGAACTGTTGAGTTCTAGTCACAAGAGAAAATGCTGCAAGGATTCCTCTCTCAATGAGATAAAGAGTATGTCACAGCACATATTTTTCCCATAATTAATTTTTATGATACCAGTATAAGGGATAATGCACCTGATTTCAGTATTTTTTTAATGTGCCCTGGGAGAGTTCTCGCAAGCCAAGGGAAGCAGAAGCAATGAGACCTAACAGGATTTCAGCAGAGTAAACACATCCTCCCCGTGTGAGAAGTGAGTGCATTTTCATATCCTTGACCATCCTTGGCCCCCTATCCCTCTGTAGGGTGAACGAAAGAGTTATCAGGTTTTCCACCCTCCCCTCAATGATGGACCTCTGCGGGCCTACACGTGTGCCTGAGGGCGGCACCTGGAGCAGGGTGTGAGTGGGAACACATGGGCCTGGAGAGACTGGGCTTATAGGGGCAGCGTTACAAAAGCAGCAGAGGGAGCAAAGGCAGGAGAAAACAGCCTGGGGCAGAGGACCGTTTGGGGTGCAGCAGAGAGACCACAAGAACGCCAGAGAGCCCAGAGAGAGCAAAGATTTGCCGGGGGCTAGGAGGCCTGCCAGCCTCCAGGCCACCCGGTCCCCCACCTGGCCTGTACCAGGTTGCCTCTCTATAAAATATAATTAAAAGCCTAAAAATCCACCAAGGGCTCCAGAACCCCTCCTTTAGACCCATCTGACCAGCTCCATGGAGAAGCTGTGCTCCTGGTGTGCTCCTGTCACTCCACCCTCACTCCCCATTCCAGCTCCTGGCAAGACCATGCCACATCCACCCCAAACAGATGAGACTTTCCGGCGTCACAGGCCCCTGGGAAGTTCATGTGATCGTCCTCTCAAAGATGAATCCCCCTTGTGATCAGAAAGCTGCGTCTCAAGGATGACCCTTTCATTTCCCCAGGGAAATGCTTTCGCGTTTCACCCTCCCTCCAACAGAGCCCCCTCTCCTTCCCGACTGAGTTAGTAGGCCTCGCTGCCTGCAGAGACCCCTGAGAGAACCCTGGGAGCTCAGCCCAAGCAGGCAGGAGGGACAAGCCAAGTCCCGGGGGCCGGTGGCAGGACGCCCATCATCGCAGCCCTCCCTCTCTGCTCCATGCTCCCCCTCCCTGGACTGGACCAGCCCTGCTTCGCGGGAGCCAGTGTCCCAGCTCTCCTGTCTCAAGCACCCAGAGCCCCAGGCACCTTCTCGTCCCTAAGCCTCCTGCCAGGACCCTGGTTTCTCCTCCCAGACCCTAATCCCAAATGTCAGGTGACACACGTCCCCTTTCTGCATAATGGAATCCACATCACCTTTCTGTGTCTGCAGGGACCCCATCTCTCTTCATGGAGTGGGATAGATGATAATTTCAGTGAATCAAAGATTCAGTTTTCTACAGATGGCCAAAGTAATTTTCTGACCATCTCTCCCTAGAACAGAGGGTAAAATACAGATTTAAAATCCAGACGAGCATGCTGCTATGTTTGGTATACATCTATTTTTCATTTTTTAAAAGTATCCATATAGTGGATGTAGAATAAAATTGATGAGTCTTCTCCAAGCAATCCTTGAAAATTACTGTAGGAAACCTCTCCCATTATTCTTTTTTCCTAATGTAGAACCTAGTTCCTTTCCTTCACATGCTGGATAATTCAGATAAAATTCCACTAAAGCAAATACAATTAAGTAAATGTTTCCCATAAAGTAATTAATTTTTAATTAAAAATTTCATTGTAAAATGCCAATTCAAAAGCAGTAAATTCTTATTTCAGCAGTTTTACGTTCATACCAACAATGGAAGCGTGTCTCATTAAAAGCGGTGGTAATGCACTAATGAATTAATTGCATTAAAGAATGTGTAAGGTTGTTTGGCGGTGTTGACATCACCGTTAGTCTACATGCTACACTAGGAACTCCCTAGGATATGTGTTTGCACCAAGTAAATTGAATGCAATCTAAGAGGAATTCTTTTCAGTGCAGGGAAAATCAATTCTGGTGTAAAACCCCATAACTCAGATATCACTTTCGAATCCCCAAGTCATTCCATCTCCTTTTTCTCCCTACTGGAAACGTCTTTGACATACCATAGACTTTAAGACTTAGATTTCAAAAAGAAAAATAGGATAACAATCAGTACTCTAAACCCATTACAAAATCTGCCCCAGTTCCCTGAATTTGGATGCAAACACTACAGTCTCATATTCCTTTTTGTAATTGTCCTTCACACCCGACCTTGGCTTCTATGTTTCTCTTAGAAGCAGAGCTCTGTGCCAAGCTGAGCCCACGCTTCTAAATATAAGCATAGAGCCAGACACTCAAGCCTAAGAAACCAAACTCTAGGTTTAAGCTGCACTGGACTCATCCATGAAGTACCTCACACCTACCGAATCAGCGTTCTGGAGCAAAACCCAGCCTTGGTGCATTTAAGAGCAGCTCAGGCTAGAGTGTGAGCACCCTAAGGGAGAGGAGACCAGGGTTCAGTGGATGAAAGGTCTCCGGCAAGTGTCTATGCAGGAGGGAGTAGGGTGATTGGGTTCTGAATAGGCCCCCTCCCCCACAGCAGGAGACCACACTGCTGTGAGTGGCAGGTGGGGTCTATTTGAAAGGAAAGACCTTCACAAAGCCAGCAGTCCAGTCCTCAGACAGACACTTGCTCAGTAGACAGGTTTGAGAGAAAAGGCAGGAATGTCCTTCCCTTTTGTGGACAGAGCTCTCTAAGGTTGGACTCTAAGTTATGCAGAGGTTCTGGAGGTGCTCCTAGGTTATGAGATTACGGAGATTGTTTTCAGCTAGGGCCACCAGCTGGGGTGTTATCTACCTAATTGGGTCTTATCACACACACTCAGAAAGCCAGACTCTGAGCCACACAGTTGTATCCACAAAGGAAGCCATTTATTGACGTGTGGTGACACCTCGAGGGAACTGCAGTTAGCACCCTAAAGAAACCATGTCCTCAAGGGGTGAGTGAAGGAAAGTCAAAGAGGGAAGAAAGGAATGTGACAACATGAGGAGTGTAGGGAGGGTTTCTTCATTCTCAGGTCCAGGAGGGGGCCAGGCAGTCTGGGGGCTAGTGACCCATTTCTAGAAGAGTTGCTCTCTTCTGCTTTATTGATTTGAAATGACCCATGGGTGCTCCTCACACGTGGATGTTATCTGCACCCTTGAAGGGGATGGAAACATTCTGCTGAGCAGGAAGCATCCCATGACTATGCCCCAGAGGAAAGTAGCACAGTGACTTCTGAGGCAGGGGGCAGAGCATTGCTCTTGGTTCTGGCCCAACCACAAGGGGTGCAGAGACGGAGCAGCCCCAACTCCTGACCGCCATGGTGAGTAGCTGTGTGTGTGTTGCCCCTGCATTGTTCCCCATGAGTCTGCAGTAATGTCCGAATCACATGCCTGTCTGGTCTCTGCTATGCTTTAGGAAAGAACTATGACTTCGCTTTGTAATCAGGGGCAGAGCCCAAGGACTAGTGGGTGATGACAGCAATTAACAGCAACCCCCCAAAGAGGAGACAAAGCTCCAGAGACAAGAGTTGGAAGTTGGAGATCCAGGAGTTCCCCCTCCATAGAGAATGCCTCTTCTGATCAATGGGGGGTGTGACTGTATGAAGAAAATAAAGGAAAGGAGCCAGGAAACACTGGACAGGACGAGCGCCAAGAAAAGAAAACCCATGTGGTCATCTAAAACATGTGCTCCTCCCTGGGGATGGGTCAGGGGGCTTTGGTGGTAGAAGAACTACAGGGACACACCAGGGAGGAGAAATCAAATACTCTCCAAAAGTTAACAAAGATGAAAGAAAATAAAACATTAAACATAAGTAAATTTTTAGAAATAAAAAAGCACGGGCCTCCCTGGTGCCGCAAGGTATTGAGTCTCAGCACTATGAAGCTATTGGCAGCCACTGCAGCACAAGTTCGATCCCCAGCCAGGGAGATTCCCACATGGCGCAGCAGACCTCTCCTGCCTCACCTGCTGCTCCCCTCAGCAGTGTATTTCAGTCGATCCACCTGTTCTGCTCCCCACTCTGTCTCTGGTGAATCCTCTCACCACCCCCACGCCTCGGCCCTACATCCCAGTTCTTGCATGCATCAATGAATAAATCTTTAAAAATGATAAAATAATAATAACAATAATAATAATAAAACACTAGTTCCTCAGGAATGGCTCATCTAAAACCACTGGGAATCAGTGAGATCTCATCTTTCACAAAGAACTCCCGGAAGGCAAGGGAGGAGGGGTAGGGGATAGAAAGTGGAGAAAGAGAACCGAGCAAGCAGAATTAGTGAAAATGGAACAACAGCGTGATACACAAAGCACCTTTTTCCTACCAGCGAGGAACCAGGAACTAGCAGCCCCACTGACTGGGTCTGTGAGCTTCCCTCAAGTTTTTTGCTCCCATAGCGCGAACTAGAGGGGTGGTTTGCTTCCCCAAATACCCGGCCTTCCTAGGTGCTGCAGGTGTAGATAACTACAGCTGAATAGAGTGGATCTCAAGCAAAACTGTCATACTAAGTAGTTTAGCTGGTGCCAGAGAGAGAGAAGAAAGAACATTACCTGATCCTGTAAGTTCTAGGTGGGGTGATTCGGAAACAGGCTCCTTCTGAGTGTCCTGGTGGAAGGAAGAAGACAGGCCCACGGGAGTTGCTGGAAGTCACAGGTGAGAAGGTGAGACAGGTGCTCCATTCCCAGCATGTTAACCCCAGGGATTGTGGGATCTTCCTAACTGGTTTCTCTTCTTCCTTCTCTACCTTGCAACCTCCAGAAGGAGGTTTTGTCCTGACTTTTAAAGTAGTTTCTCTTAAACACAAATCTGACCACATCACTCTCCATATTAAAGATTTTTCAGTGGCTTCCACTGCCCTCGGGATGGCATCTGAATTTAGCATGACCCTTAACACCCTCTTCAATCTCCATTTACCACGACAGCCCTCTCTCCACTCCCCTTCTCTCTCTGGCACAATGGCTGGGTCTTTCTCAGAGTTAACGTGGTACTTCAGCGGCAGGAAGCTGGCAGTGGGCTAGGCCAACAGCAGCAGCAGGCCCTGAGCAATGAATGGCCTTGTGGGCAGCTAGGCCCAGTGGTGAACATAAGTGCCTACTTCAGGAGAGCATCCCCGAGACCAGAAGCATCCACAGCAAACAGAAGACCAAGCCCAAACACAGTGGCATTTAGCTTAGCTCTGGTCACTGGCTAATGGCTGCCACGGAAGGCCCCTCACAGACTCCAATTCCAGGCTGTGTCACTCCCCAGGAACAACAGCTGCTGCACTCGAAAAGTTGGCACCATCTTTGCACGGAGGCCACACTTCCTACCAGCTCCTCCCAACAAAGATGGGGTGCAGGAAGGATGCCAAAGCAGGTCTCTCCTAGGCTGGCTTGGCTCTCAGACTCCCCAAGAGCCTGGCTGAACTCCCCTTCACCAGCACACCAGTCTAGGCCACGATCCCCCCATGTGCCCTCCCTCGTCCGCCTGCTGATATCACAGTCTGACAGTGCCCTCCCATGCTGCCCGACTCTCTCCCCATTTTCCTGCCCTCAGGCCTTCCCCCTAATGAAATCCTTGCAAATTTAATCCTCTCTCAGCTTCTGCTTCCCCCAGGACCCAGGTGAAGACAGCTCTCAAGAAAGAAAAGGCAACACCTGTGTTCTTAGAATTTGGGCCTCTCACCCCTTGTTTTTGCATCCTTCAAACATCCTTGGACATGCACATAGAACTGGTAGATGTGGGGCGACATGATGGCAGCACCAAAGAGGGGGACAGAAGCTCTACATCAGCTCAGAATCCACCATCCTGCCCAAAGGCTGGCACCGCCAGATGTGAGATGGCCCCACTGCACACCTGAGTGGGAGGGAAGGCCAGAAACCAGTGCTGATCCCAGCCCACTGTGAACAGCCGGCTCTGGCGGAGTGTGGGGAACACCCAGGGCAGGACCAAGTGCAGGTGAGTCAGAAGAGGGATCTGAAGAACTAGAAACCACATAGGAAACAGATCCCAGCATAAACCCCAACGTGAAATTAAGCAGACCTGAAGTCATTTACTTCTAACCGGCTGTCATCACGAAAACCCAGAAAGCCACCATCAATCCAGTGCTCCTGTTGAAAAAAAATTTAATCAATTTAGATTTTTAATGAAAATGAATCCTGTGGGATGAGAAAATGTTGTTAGCCATCCACGTCGCCTAATCGTGGCTAACAAGGATTCTCACGCTTCCACTTGACTGAGGATAAGATGATGATGGCAAGTTTATTCAATGAAGTGATTATAATCATGCACCAGCGAACCCCACCAGGCTCTGCTCCATGGCTCGTGGTGGGTGTCATTTAACTAAGAGCTTCAAGCTGATGGGCCCTCTATGAGCCTGATGGGCCCCCAATCATCAGGCTAAGTTGTCTTCTCGCTATGGCCTGGAATAATTCCTCAAAAAGGAATTTCAGGGCCCTTCCTGGTGGCTCAAGGGGTTAAGTCTCAGCCTGTGAAGTTGTCCACAGCCACTGCAACACGAGTTTGATCCCCGGCCAGGGAGCTTCCCACATGGCGCAGCAGACCTCTCCTGCCTCACCCACTGCTCCCCTCAGCAGTGTACTTCAGTAGATCTGCCTGTTCTGCTCCCCACTCTGTCTCTGGTGAATCCCCAAACCCCCCCCAACACACACACACACACACACACACACACACACACACACACACCCCTCTGGCCTACATCCCAGCTCTTGTGTGCATAAGTAAATAAATCTTTTTTTAGGAAAAAAAAGGAATTTCAGTGTGATTTGAAGATAAGTTAGGGCAGATGAATGACAACAGAGAAGCCTCCTTATTCCTCCAAGAAAATCAAGGGGCCTAAGGTGGTTAAGTCTCCACATCTGTCACCAGATTGTTAAATATCCCAAAGAATTGTTATGAAAACAGTAAAAGAACCAACAGAAAATGGATGGGGGAGTGTAAGGAACATGGAGTAACTCAGGCTCTTTTTTATGTCTTGCCACCAGCCTCTGCGGCCGCCACCTGCAGCTCTGTTTTCCCCCCAGGTTTCATCACTCACACAGGATATTGCCAAGAGCACTTGGAGCTCCAGCACGGGCATGCACACCTATGATTACAGACACCTGGCCGAGAAGTGGGCGACCACCTGGACTAGGAAGCATGGCTGCTGCCTAACTGCCTCCTTGCCTGCTAGTCTGCCTGTATCCCAAACCCTGCTTAGCATTAAAGGCATGTCAGAAATACCTAAGGCTCCAAGATTCTTTTTCCATTTGCCCAAATCAACAAGGAACGCGCCTGACCTGGGATGGCCGCACAACGGGGGCAACCTCAAGAGGTTACCTTAGTGTAGCAGGGCAGTTGTCTTAACCAGATGATGGAAGCCAAAGGAATTGCTAGAGGTCTCTTTGTGTTGGGGAGCTCCCTCCCTTCCCCTTTCAGGTCCTGAAATGTCCTCCCTCATCTCTGCTCTAAGATTCCAGCAGCTAATAAGGGGGAGGGGAAGAACAGCTATTGAATGCTCCTTTTTTTTTTTAAGATTTATTTTTGCATACAGGCTAAGGTACAGGCCAGAGGCATGGAGCAGCGAGAGGGTTCACCAGAGACAGAGTGGGGAGCACAACAGGCAGATCGACTGAAATACACTGCTGAGGGGAGCAGCGGGTGAGGCAGGAGAGGGCTGCCGCGCCATGCGGGAATCTCCCCGGCCGGTCAGCCAGCTGCCGGCAGCTCCACAGCACAGCGCTTAACCGCTGTACCACCAGAGAGGCCCTAAAAGCCCCATTTAATCATCCATCCCCCCCCCATAATCAAGTAGTACCACAGTAAGAGGTTCACTGATAAATTTCTAAGAACACTGATGTCTGAATTGAATGTGTCTGTCCTGCATCAGTCACCCCAAACATCTCTAAACATGCAGTGCAAATCTGCTCTACCTGGGTCATTGAAGAAATGAAGGAAGAAAGACGCTTTCCTGCAGAGAAGGAAGCCAGTGAGATGAAAAGGCAAGTCCTAGGAGGTCAAATGAAGGTGAGAAGAGAGCAGCGAAGAAAAGGGGGTTACCCTGGGCTAACATAGGCACAGAGCAAGGACCATCTCTTAGAAGAAGGCAGCCTCTAATGCATAGCCAATATATGCAAAGGAGAGGCAGGTACAGATACACCTGGTTTTGTATCTGTCTTTTATTATTATTATTATTATTATTATTATTATTATTATTATTATTATTATTTAAACTTTAGTGTACATAATCAAAATGAGGGCTAGCTTGGATACTGTAGACTTACCTGAAGAATGGTGCTTTCCTTACATTTTGGTTCATATATTCCAAAGATATCTGACCTTCCTAGATAGCCCCCAAAGTAGCTTCTAAGTATCATAAATTTGCTGAAACCCAAAGTATAAAATTAAAACAACCTGATGTGAGAGAAAAATCTTCAAAGGCTCTTAATCTTGAAAGGGGAAGGATTTACCTGAAGAGCGGGGAGCAGACATGGAAAGGGCTAAAAGCAAACACCAGGGGCTGAGGCTCAGAGACCTCAAGGGTCTCTTCAGCGGTAACACAGTGAAGGGGTCGCCAGGTCTCCACCCAGGTCCCAGGAAGCCTGGATTCTTCCCTCTGTCCCAGGCCTGAGGGCATGTCCTTATCTGTCCTCTGAAAAGCGGTGACTCATGTCTCAAGTTTTCAGTCTTCTGAAAGGAGAACTTCTGTAGGACACTAAGTCTTGTTTAATATTCTTTTAATCAAACTGTTTTCCTCCAGGTCTGCTCTAGTCCTCTCCCTCACCCCCCTCACCCCCCTCACCCCATACTTGATTCCAGCCTCTGGATTTATTCAGTCACGGTGGGAGTGAGGCGAGGGGGCAGGAGAGGGTGTGAGAGGAGAGCGCTTCGAATAAGCATAAACTGGCTGGCTGCTAAATCCTTTTCAAGAACTGAAGCTTTCACTGTCTCACTGCTCTTCAGTCAAATTACAGGGAATGATGTTTTGGATGATTAGGTCTGTGATGAAACTGGTTATAGAAGCTATTTCAGAACCCACAGTGGTTCCCACTTAAATCAGAACACAAAGACCTGCCAAAGATACTCCATCTAAAACTATTTCCACTCGTTACGGTTTTCTGCACATGTCAATATTCTCTCCTTCACAAAGGTAATCAATAATTAAAGAAAAGCAAAGCAAATCTTGGTGAAAAAATGTATTTGGCAACTGTTGCTGGGAAAAATATCACCTCTGTCTCCAACCTTTAGCTGTATTTGTCGGCCCTAATTATTTGGACTTAGTTCTATGTATAAGCTGTCCTCGAAGTAGTTTTGTTCTCTGTGTTTACTTTTGAAATTGAGTTTTTTCATTTCCAAGCATGCCAAGGATGCTATTGTGGACAATCCAAGCTCACACAGCATAAAGCAGAGTTAGGACCTGATAACAATCTATTTTCGTTTGTTCATCAGAGAACATCAAGGCAGTTCTTCTAGCCCCATTTTCACGGCTGAAAATCAGTCGTGTTAACTGGATAGTAGCCACACTCCAGGTGCCTGTGTGCTGTGGAGAAGGCGCCTAATTGCTGTTGATTAGAAATTAGATTAGAAATGAGCAACAATGCGCTCATGGAATTAATCCATCACTTATTACAAACGCAGAATTTTCCAGGGGAAAAAACCTCACATGCTGTGATGTTGATCACATAACAATGGAAAATAATTGGGGTGAATGGTGTTTTCCTCCTTTGTAGTATTTTTTCAACTTACCATACAAGGAAAGCTAAGACAGGTCCAGCATTTTGCAAATGGTCAGGCATTCTCTCCACAAGGCTTGAGGCAGCTGTTTGCTCTGCTCCCCTTCTGTAATCCTCTTCATCCACTACCCCAGGGAGAGAAATAGATTCAAAGACAACTACATCATACTCACTTTTGGCAAGTGGGTTACTCTTTCCACTTGAACCGTTAATAACCCCTCCAAGGGCTTTGTTTCCTGCCCTGAATCCTCTGCGGATCGGTTATAATAAAGAGTATAGGAAATAGCAGGTAAATGCAACATCCTGGAGAGGAATGAGCTACTAGCAACTGAAATGGTGATAAATAGTCCCCACCTCCAGCTGCACCTGAATTACTAGAAACAGAGAAATCTCGAGACGTATAAAATAAGCTAATAAATGCGACAGTGCTTTGTACATGATAAAGCATATCAGTGCCTGTTGTCAGTGTTACTTTGATAAACGTAAATGCAAAAGTCCTAAAATGCTCCTTTAAGATGACCAAGATGGAGCTCCAGAACTGCCACTCTGTTCTCCACCTGCTTGTGTTACACCCTTACCTCTGGTGACAAGGAAGCCATTTTCCCTTTGAACAGGTGGAAAGGTGGTTTTCTCAAGCATCCAGGCTGAAGAGGAGAATCCCCCAACTTCTTACATGTGGGCAGTAAGCAAGTGTGCAGGTAAATGTTTAACAGCTTCTCTCTGAGGGAGAAAATGTGTACATATATATATGGATATAAGCATATATGTGCACATATATGTATACTACTGCATATGTATATTTAATATAAATTTTATTGAAATAAAGGATGTATAAGCCACAGTTATCAGTAACAATAAATTACACAATACCCTTGGTGATAAATTCCACAGAGCCAATGACTCATAGTTTCATTGATTTTTCTAAATTCTTATATCCATAGTCAACCTATGGTTACAATTAACATGAGTATAGTTACACATGAAAGCTGGATATTTTCCTCTCCATTAACAAGTCCAAAGAAAGTGGAATAATAAAGAAATTTGTCAGCACTTCCTTAAATATGAGGGAATTCCTTACTGAATTATATGATAGTTTCAAATACTAAAAGAATTTCCTCAACATTTGCTATTATCAATCTAACAGGTATAGACGTGACACAGTTTTTACATTAATATTCATTATGCAGTTTCTCCATTATCTTCCTATGTCTAGGAAATCGACAAAGCAATAAACGGAGCCCTGATTTGTAGCATTTGCAGATTTCTGGGGTGTAAATACTCCCACCAGAGCTGATTCCAAGCTACCAATAGGACATTGTGGGCTGCAGGTGGGGAGAAATGCAGCCTCTCAAGTACCACCTTTCCACCTTGGTGGTGAAATCGATATAAATAACCTCAAGATCACAGAAAACAGCAGAATGCAAAATAAATTAGAAGGGCTGAGTTTTGAGTATTTACTACCTTTTTAATATCATTTATTTGATTGTAAGTTTATATACTTTCATTTTTAATAATGTCCGTGCTGAACAACTGGCATGGAAAATTCTTGAAAATTTGATGACCAGCTAGCATGATGGACAGGCTGGCATGGACCAGCCCCGGCACACCTCTAAACTGTACCCAAAACACAGATGGAGAGGCTGGAATTTTTGAGAGTCTGAGCATGTGACCTTCTCACGCATGTGGACTTGATGTCTGAGGGAAGTCACCTGCTGTGAAATAACAGAAAACATACATTGGTCTTCCTGACACAGAACTAAGTCCTTTGGAATTTCCTGGGTAATAGGATTGTCTTTTATTTTTAATGAGGCTCCTCTTGGTTGACTCCTGGACAGCTCCCAGATGCCATCTGGTCACCAGAGGGCCCAAACCAAGATTGGAAGGTTGGAGCTTTCAGCCTCACCCACCCCCACCCAGGAAGGGGCAGAAGACTGAATTCAAGACTGCTCCTTCCTATGTGGTGGCACCTCCATAAAAATCACAGTGGTGCAGGGTTGGCGGGCTTCCGGATTGGTGACCACACCCACATGTCAGGAGGGAGCATAACCCCCAGTTCCACAGGGACAAGCTCCTGTGCTTGGGGCCCTTCCAGACCTCACCCTACTCACCTCCTCGTCTGGTTGTTCTCATGTCTTTTATTATATGATCAGTTGGCAGCCCATCTCCTGAATCCTGCCAGCTGTTCTAGCAAACGGTCAGATCAAGACAAGGATCAGGAGAACCTCCAGGTAGAACAGAAAGGCCTGGGTAACCTGGACACCTACAACTTGCGATTGGCGTCTGAGAGGCCATCTAGAGGGACTGAACCCTTGACTCTAGCAACCCTAGGGGTGTCAGAATTGAAGTGTAGGACCCCCCACAATATTGCTTTACATATGGAAAACCCAGATATCCAGTATCAGAAATGTTATGAGTAAGATCCGTAATCTCGTGAGAGTAAAAGAGAAACACAGGAAGAGCGTGACTATTCCTTTATACCTACTTTTTAGCACAGTTGCTTGAAATCGTGGTCAAGGTGTGGAGAAGCCCACTGAGATCCTGGCCAAGCTTCTGAGATCTCTGAATGCAGAGTTAATCCTCATGTATGAACTTTCTGGTCCAACAGTCATATCTAAACAACTGGACCTCCCTGGTGGTGCAGCGGTTAAGCGCTGCACTGTGGAGCTGTCATCAGTGGCAATGCGAGTTCGATGCCTGGCTGGAAAGGTTCTCACATGGCGCGGCAGACCTCTCCTGCCTCGCCCGCTGCTCCCCTCAGCAGTGTATTTTGGTCGATCTGCCTGTTCTGCTCCCCACTGTCTCTGGTGAACCCTCTCGCCACCCCATGCCTCTGGTCTGTACCCCAGCTTGTATGCATAAATAAATAAATCTTTTTTAAAAAATAAAAAATAAAAATAAGCAACATGTTTGGTTTTGTTCTGAGTCCCACCCATTTCAGGGAGTGGCCTGCTCTCTAGACACACACCCTGAGCCCATGGTCTGATCAGCTTGGTACCATCAAGAAGCAGGTCCGGGGGCCTCCCTGGGGGCCTAGGGATTAAGTCTCAGCGCTATCACCTCTACAGCCTGAGTTTGATGCCCGGCTAGGAAACTAACACACATGGTGCAGCAGACCTCTCCTGTCTCACCCACTGCTCCCCTCAGCAGTGTTTTTCAGTCGATCTGCCTGTTCTGCTCCCCACTCTGTCTCTTGTGAATCCTCTCACCTCTGGCCTGCACCCCAGCTCTTCTATGAAAAAAAATTAAAAAAACAAAAAAGGAGCAGGTCAGCTGCTCAATCACAGGAAGATGGCAGGCAGGGGAAGGCCATGAATAACTTCATGATGCCACGTCGGGGGTGCTCGATCTAGGAAGAGGAAACAAGAAAATAAAGCTTCTGGGCCGTGTGAGAGAGCTGCTGATGTTGGACTCACTGCAATTCTCTGTCTGCCCGAGAAGCAGCAGGCGAAGGAGAGTGGCGGCAACGCTGCAATTAATTTAGGGTTAATTTAATTTAGGGTTTGACAGAATCTTACCACCATCCCTTTGCTTCCACGGTCTCGGAGAAACATGAACATCCAAACTACCAAAAAGGCGTCTGATTTGGTGGGCTTGGAGGCTGCCACGTGTCAGGAAGGCATGGGAGTGGAGGACCAGCCTCACACACAGCTTAGGAAATCCTCCTGATGACATTTCCCACAATGTCAGCAATTATCACCGTCTACACACCCACCAAGAGGGGAGAGTAGCCATTATGAAAATTCTAAGAATAAAGACTTTCAGGTGAAAATATCTACTCCCGCACTTACTAGCTATGTGACCTGGAGTGAGCTGCTTAACCTCTCTGAGCCTCCATTTTCTCACTGGTAACAGGAGTATTATCATTTTATCCACCTTATAGGGCTGTCTGCATATTAAGTGTTTTATGCATCTAAAGTAATTAGCAGATTGTAAATACCCAGCATGTTGGCTTTTTTAAAAAATGTAATAAGAGAAAGCATCTATAGTTTAACAAAAAGGCATACAATACAATTCTCTGTTTTCTGCAGTATATTGGGGAAGTGAAATGGCCACAATATTTTCAGCTCCCCTCATCTACAGTAGAGTCCATTTCTCCACCACTCAAACGTGGGCTTAGCAAGTAACTGGCTTTGGCCAAAGGACTACTGGAAACTGGCACAAGCAAAGCTTGACAAGTTCTTGCACAAGAACTTGATCATCACTTCCTTTCTTGCTGGCGGAACTCTTCTGCCATCCTGGCTGCTGGATAATGAGAGGTAGGTGGCCGTCATCCCAGTTGTCATCATTTCAACTGTGACACGTGTGAGTGAAGTTATCCGAGACTACCCGGACCCCACTGAGAATAGAACCACCTATCTAGCCCACAGAGTCATGAGCAAATAAAATGGTGATTGTTTCAAGACATTGTTGGGGGTGTTTGTTATGCAGCAAAAGCTAACAGAGTTCTGATGACAGTTATGTAAAAACACTCATGCATTTAACAAGATCTAGGGGATACTGAGATTAAAGACTCTTGCCCTCATTTGCTTACAATCTTTTTTTTTTAAGATTTATTTATTTACATACAAGCTGGGGTACAGGCCAGAGGCGTGGGGTGGCGAGAGGGTTCACCAGAGACAGAGTGGGGAGCAGAACAGGCAGATCAGAAATACACTGCTGAGGGGAGCAGCAGGTGAAGCAGGAGAGGTCTGCTGCACCATGTGGGATTCTCCCCGGCTGGGCTTTGAACTCGCATCTCGCGCTGCCGACAGCTCCACAGCGCAGCGCTCAACCGCTGCGCCACCAGGGAGGCTCTGCTTACAATCTTTTAAGTGAAAGAGATAAGTCAAAGAATAAGTATCACAAGTTAGTTTAATAGTTGCCAGTGTTAGGGTGAGAAATTTTTTAATATTCCCTTAATATTGTGACTAGTTTGTTCAGAGTCTTTAAAGTAAAATTAAAAAGGACTGACTTCAAAACTGTTGAACCATCATCTTTCCAGAGTAGAAACTCCACGAGAGAGGATGATATAAAGCTTCCCCCCATGGCCCTCCTGAATCTCAGAGAGAGAGAGAGTTAGCACGGCAAAATTGTTTCCATTACCTTGAACAACCCCGTATCAAAGTCAGGTTTCGTGAATTTACCCAAAGTTATCTACATTACCATTTCAATTAAACTTATGGCTGAGGAATCTAATGAAGAAGGCTTGAGTGATGGCCATGGGATCAATAAAATCTTTCTGGACTTATCGATTTAGCATTCTCCGCGCAGTAGAATTGATTTATGTCCTCAGATTTATTTTGATAACTCAATGATAACTCCACTATTCCTAAATTAATGTCATCTTTTCTTCAGGCCAAAATTTTTTCTAGGCAAGGAAAAAATCTTACATCAAGCCAAACTGATTTTCCTAAGTAATTCCATGGCTAACAGGATAGCATAAATCAAAGAGAACCATGTATCACTATAACTGTAAATCATCCTTGGCACAGAAAAGTACAACGGCATTTATTTGTCAGAATTGTGATTGCATCATGCAGGACTTCTTCCTTGTCAAAATTAATACCTTCCAATAGAAACCCTATTGTCTAATGTGCAATTTCATCAGTGCAGTAGATTGTTTTGAATCGACATTAGTTTCTATCTCTCACGTCTGAAGTTTTCAGTACATGCGAGATGGGTAGGTTCCAATTCCTAGTTAGCATGATTTTATTGAATCAGATAAACCACTGCCTTGGTGCAAGGAATATTCATCTTAGGCTCACACAAACAAGACAATTAGTCACTGCTATGTAAGTGGGCATATTTGTAAATGCTTCTTGAAAAAAAAAAAGTATTTTCCAACCAGATCGATAAACTATAAGGAAAAACAGTGAAGTTTTTCAGCAAAAAGATGACAGGACAGGACAGGCCACTCTGTCACCAAGTCCTACCCGGTCCTCCTCTCACCCACCTCCGACACCCACCGGGTTCTCTCTAACCGTGCAGCATCCCCAGTCCAGGAGGGGAGCCCCCCACAGGCTGCCCCAGCAGACACCCAGCTCCCCCCAATACCAATTGTATTTTTCCCAACTTCTTGTCTACTTTGTAACTAGAGGGATTTTTTTAGTTTGTTTTTTTCAAAAAATGCAAAGCTGGGCCTCCCTGGTGGTGCAACGGGTTAAGCTCAGCGCTGTGGAGCTGTCAGTGGTTGCAGCCTGAGTTCAATGCCCGGCCAGGGAGATTCCACATGGCGCAGCAGGCCTCTCCTGCCTCGCCCGCTGCTCCCCTCAGCAGTGTACTTCCATCAATCTGCCTGTTCTGCTCCCCATTCTGTCTCTGGTGAACCCTCTCACCACCCCAAACCTCTGGCCTGCACCCGGCTTGTATGCATAAATAAATAAATCTTCAAAAAAAATGCAAAGCTAGGGCCTCCCTGGTGGCGCAGTGGTTAAGCACCGGGCTGTGGAGCTGTCGGCAGCACGCGATGCGAGTTCGACACCCAGCCAGGGAGAATCCCACATGGTGCTGCAGACCTCTCCTGCCTCACCTGCTGCTCCCCTCAGCAGTGTATTTCTGATCTTCCTGTTCTGCTCCCCGCTCTGTCTCTGGTGAACCCTCTCGCCACCCCACGCCTCTGGCCTGTACCCCAGCTTGGATGTATAAATAAATAAATCTTTTTTTAAAAATGCAAAGCTAACCATGACATCATCCCTACACCCTCCCCAGAGCTCTCAGAATAAAGAAAAAGGAGACTTCTGAGCAGTCTACAGGATCCTGCCTGCCCCTCCCTCCGCTCTCTGCAGGCTACACCCAGGCTGGGCCTCTCTCAAGGCCGCCAGCATCCCCCTCAAGCCCCATACGTGACAGCCCCTCTGTCTACACCATGCCAAGGTCATCCCCACCATCCCGCAGCTCTGGGCTCAAATACCACCTCCCCTGGGAAAGCTTCCCTGAGCCCCAGATGGGTAAGACCCCCTGACATGCCTCCTTCTGCACTTCTTTCCGTGACACAGTAGCTCCTTGAGGAATTGGGACCACATCTGCTTACTCCCCACTCTCCTGTCCCTGCCCGTGCCTGGCTCATACTGGCGTCAGCCTGTGTGTGTCAGTGCTTAACAGGAGGACAGACCATCGGGGACAGGGGCTGAATGAGCAGGTGCATCCCCAGGGACAGCTGATTAAACGAAAAACACACCAAGGGGCACCATGGGGATTGCGGGCCAGGCCAGCGTCTCACGCACCACCCTTTACTCCCCTTCCCTAATCAGTAAAACTTCAGCCCAACGGAAAAGTTGCAAATATGTACTGTTCACCTTTGTCATCATTTGGTCATTCACCTAATCCATCATTAACATTTGCCCTATCTGCTTGATCTTTCTCTGTGTGTGTGTGTGTGTGCGCGCGTGCATGCGAGTGCACTCCTATATAAAATTTTTTTGCTGACCCATTTGACATAAAGTGCCAATCTCAAGACCGTTTACCCCTAAATCCCTCAGCACACATGTCCCAACTACAAAGACATTCTCTTCCATAACCCAGCGGTGACTATCAAATACAGGAAATTTATGGGTGATAAAATATCATGTTCTAATTATCATCCATAGTCAAATTTTACCAACTTAATTCATATATTTAAACATCGTAAACAATTGCCAATTGAGGGCAGCTTAAAACTTAGGCAATGGGGCAGAACTTTGTCTCAGATGTTTTCCAGGGTGGTGAATTATGACAATTCAAAAAAAAAACAAAACTGGGAAGTGTCAGGTAAAGTAAAAATCCCTGGGTTTCCTCTGAGCAGAAGCTAACCTAGCACAATTCCCAGATCAGAGGGGCCTTCTTAGCTTCAGCACGTGGAGGGGGATCAAATCCATCTTTGCTGCTTGGAAGGCAGGTCAATGGCAGAGCCATTCGCTCATCCCAAGTCTAAGTTCCACCTCTGGGGCTGGGCCACAGGAGGAGCAGAAGCCAAGTTAGAAAGGGCAGGGACGCGCTAGTGGTGGGACAAGCAGAGCCAGGGGGCCTGGAGGTAAATTAAATGCCCCGCGGGAGGCAGTTCCCACTGGAAAGAGCAATTTAAACTATTTATGACTGCTGATGAGCCCTGAATTAGTTATAACTTCCCCAGGAAAAGATCTTGAAAGATCACAAAGAGAAGACAGGAGATGGCCGCGAGTTCGCTGGAGGTCGTCAAGGAGAATGAGCGATTAGACTGTTAAGGAGGAGCGACCCCCAGAAACCGTGCTGGGGCGTAATACAAATGCGGGACTTGACCGGCGCTGCCTTTCAGCCCCCGCACTTCAGTTCAATGGGAAAAGGGAGGTCCTAGGGGTGCTGGGCGCCTCCGTGAGAACTCCAAGCCCCTCAACAGGCAAACGGTTAGTGGCAGAGTCAGCTAATTAGGAGGAAGAAAGGAGAAAATGGAGAGAGGTGTGAACAGGGAATAAAGTATTCAGAGGCATCGGAGCGAGGACCCAAAGGTTCTAAATTAGACTTTTATCAAACGTCCATGAAGTTGCTTTTCAAAGAGAGCTTTCAATGAATCAACATATTCTTTTGAGGAAATAAACCGCCAGCTGGGCCAGTTAAAAACACCTAAATAAATACGTGCCTGTTTGGGAGTAGACAAAATATTTTCACTGCTTACAACTGTGTTTTATCCAGAAAACAGGACAAATAGAGTCCCAAGTCCAGTGGTTTGAAGGATGTTAGGAGAAACTGCCATCGGCTGGGAAGGGCTGGGGGCCACTCCGGTAACTCCAAGGTCAGCCTTCAAGGTCCCCTGCCCAGTCAGCCTCTTGCCTGTTTCCGCGACATCAGCAAGCCAAGAATGCCTTTCAGTTTTTAAAATTGTTGGAGAAAAAGCAAAACAGGAATATTTTACGACATATAAAATTCAAATTTCTGTGTCCAAGTAGTTTTACTGGGACACAGCAACACACATTTGTTTCTGTATTGTCTTCCTGCTTTTGCACAGTAACAGCAGGACTAGGTACAGTTAACCCTTAAAAAACTGGGGCTGGGGGTGGGAAGAAGCAGGAGACACCTGTCCCGCCCAGCCTGTGCAGGCAAAAATCTGAGTATCACCTTAAAAAAAAAAAAAAAGATTTATTTATTTATTTATGCATATAAGAGCTGGGATGTAGGCTAGAGGGGTGGCGTTGGGGGGTGTGAGAGGACTCGCCAGAGACAGAGTGGGGAGTAGAACAGGCAGATTTACTGAAATACACTCCTGAGGGGAGCAGTGGGCAAGGCAGGAGAGGTCTGCTGCGCCATGTGGGAAACTTCCTGGCCAGGGATCGAACTAGTGCTGCAGTGGCTGCCAATAGCTTTATATTGCTGAGACTTAACACCTTGCACCACCAGGGAGGCCCTAAGTATCACCTTTGACTCCCCCAAACCTTTACTACAGTCCTCCCTTGGTATCTGTCCACAAGGAATGGGTTCAGGGTCACCAGTCCCCAAAGGGATACCCAAATCAAGGATGTGCAGACCCATTAGAGTCCATCCAGGCTGCCCCCATCTGTGGATTCAACCCACCAAGCCATAACCCACCAAGGCATAACCCAAAGATGTGGAGGGCCAGGTGTATTTATTGACAAAAATCTGCATGTAAGTGGGCCTGCAAAGCTCACACCAGTTGTTTAAGGCCAAGTGTAGTTGTGCCAGAGACTGTATGGCTCATGGCTCACAAGTCTGAAATATTTACTATAGAAAAGGTGTGCCCACCCTCGTCTCGTGCCTCATGCACTTTAAATATTTCAGGTTCAATGTTTTCACCCCTGCAGGATACTGCAGGGTCTCGTCTGAAGGCTGCCAGGTCTGGGTCCTGGGGTGGGGGAGCAGGTGGAAACAGCCAAAGGAGTGAAGAAAAAGGGAGCTCGGCAGCAGCAAAGAGGACCGCACACCACCGCTGACCCCCACTAGAGCTGCCCAGGGTGTGGGGGGCTCCTGTGGAGGTCCCCTAACAAAGTGACATCATACTCAGAACCTTGGCTCACAGCAGTGATGGATAAGCACAAACATGTCGTAAATATCTTGGTATCTAAGAACACAGATCGTAGTGAAAATAAACTTAAATCTATAACATAAGGGGAATAGTCCAAATTCTATGCTGGTCCGTGTGGTCCTCTAGATTATTTTGTTTGTTAAGAAGAGGCTATAGGGGCCTTCCTGGTGGCGCAACGGATTAAGCACAGCGCTGTGGAGCTGTCAGTGGCTGCATTGCAAGTTCGATGCGTGGCAGACCTTTCCTGCCCCGCCCGCTGCTCCCCTCAGCAGTGTATTTCTGATCTGCCTGTTCTGCTCCCCACTCTGTCTCTGGTGAACACTCTCACCGCCCTACACCTCTGGCCTGCACCCCAGCTTGTATGCCAAAAAAATTAATAAATCTTAAAAAAATAAAGAGGCTTTAAAACTTTCAACTTTGCTAAGATGTGCATTGCCAGGATATGCCACTAGGGGGCAGCATGACCCATTATTTTACCTTTTTTTTTTTTTTTCAGACTTTTCTGGATCCCTAAAACCAACACTCCAGAAAACTTGTACGTGTGATATTAGATGTTGCCTATATTGTAAAAAACATTATGCATCATATAAAGTTAAACACTGCATGTATAATAGATAACTTGGAGGAAAGTGGAGTGTGTCCTATATGCAGGTAAATACAGTAAATCTCACTAGGGCAGAAGAAGTAAGTTGGAGTCCCCTAGGTCCAGCTGAAAGGAGAGCAGGAATGCTTAATGTTAAGGGAGGAATAGGCATGAGAGAGCCTATCCACCAGAAAGTTCCAGAAAGGTCTTGGACCTATAAGATTGAGGACACTGACAGGCTCATGGGAGGAAAGGCAGACAGGAGTCACGGGCACACAATCAGGAGCCAAGGAATCTGAGATGCCAAATCTGCACCAAGCTGCCATGCACACAAGCCAGAGGCCAGAGAGCCCTGCGGTCTCCCGGTAAGTTCTGAGCTGCAGGTGAAGCCAGGTCAAGAATCCAGGGTTATAAGCAGCAGCAAATGGATGCCCCAAATAGCTCAAGGGGCTCACACTCTCGGAATCTCAACAAAATAATCCATTTCCAAAATAAGACTAGGAGTGGCAGAAGGGAGATTAAAATTCCAGCCTGTTCAGTCATTCTGAAACATAAAACCCTGAATGTTTGGCAGCAATTAATCCAAAAAACATCTCAGCTTCTAACTACTGCCTCTGGGATGAGGATGGCAAGTGTTGGGAAGAAGGAGCTCTCCCACATCTTGAAATCTGGGCATGAAGGACACATCCCCATGTGAACGCCTCTCTGCTGCCCTCGGGACCGCGACCACATCGTGAATGACTCACATTGTTCCTATAAGCCACCTCATTTAATCCCTGTAGACCTGTGGGCAGGTGTTCATATACCACTGTGCAGAGGAAGAAGCAGACGCAGAGAGCGTGATGGCACATGACAGAGCCGGCACAGAAAACGGAAATTCCCTCCAGTTGCCTGTCTGCAGGTGCCGCCTCCAAAGAGAAGGCTTTCTCTACAAGCCAGAAGCGTAGGCCCAGGCCAGAAACATGGAGAGGAAGTGACTTGCACACATCAAAAAAAACAAAGAAACAATCAACACCCCCCTCCTGCGCCCCCACCCCACTCCCCCCCACCACCACCACCACCAAGGCTAATGAGCCGCAAGAGGTCAGGGAGAGAAAAGGAACAGGAACAAAAGAAGGAAGGATGGAACCAGGACCGCAGCCAAAGAAGTCACTGCAAAGCAGGGACCAGAGGTGCAGTCGCATTGGGCCACTAAGGTTCTGGGGAGTCTTGGCTTGGCCAAGGACGGGAACCAGTAGGCAGGAACACAGCACTCCATAAACAGCTGTGGTGCTGGAGAAGGCCATTGGCTCTGCTGCTTTATTGGCACAGCCCGCAGCGATCAGGGGGCTCCAGGGGCTGCTCAGAAACAAAGACATTCAGAGCTTCCCTGAGAGGTGCACAGAGCTCCATTCTTTGCCTAATGACCTAAACCCAGGGTCTCTGCCCAGAAAGGTCCCTGCTGGTCAGAGCAAGTAAGCACTTTTGTTTCTCCATGCTTGGGGGGGGGGGGGGGTTTCCTGGCCATTCCAGAGACCCAGCTGCCCCCAGAGCAGGAATCCTCGGGCTCCTGGGAGCCTCCCTCCTGCACACTGGACGTGAGTGCCATGCTGGATGCCGCCCCTGCCACATATGCTGGCACTGCAGGCAGAGAGAATGAAAGCAACCTGGGACTTGCTGTTTTTCCCACTCCTCCTGCCACTTTTGCAAGGGAGGAGGGGGAGGGAGCCAGGGAGGAGGGGAGAAGGGGAGGGAGGGGGGGAGAGAGGGAGGATGGGA